>CAIGRF010305361.1:1281-14139 GCA_903798235.1 Fraxinus ornus | reverse complement strand
GAATCAGAGATACAGATGATATCAATCCATTTAATTTTGTTGGGTGGATATTACTCAGTTAGATAGGTAACTGTACATTGTTGTTTTGGAGCATGACAGTGCATTCTTTCGGATTAACAGATGCAGGCACTATATAGGATAGGAAGGGGTGAGCTACCACTGATTCCCATTTCTCTTTCCAGCGATGCACGTGATTTTATCCTTAAATGTCTACAAGTTGACGCAAGTGCACGTCCAACAGCCTCTCAGCTCTTGGATCATCCCTTTGTGAAACTACTTCCATCAGCTTCGTGGGAACCAAGTTTCAGCTCCATATCCGCTAGTTACAGATTTGGGACAGGTACTCCATTTCATGAACAGAACATCCATGAAGCTTCCAGTACAGTAAATGACACAGATTGGGGGAGATTACCGTATTCGAGTCTTTCTGACTCTCCTATTTCACTTGATGGGCATTTCAAATTTACCCGTAGAATGCTGGAATTTTCTGGAATTGAGAATTTCGGGATACCTGTAAAGGAATATGAGGCCATGAAGGTCAGATCTTCTGTTGCTCCTCATTTAATTAGTCAGCAAATTGAGGATAGTAATGGTAATGTTTTTCAAATTTCCATTGATAGGGGTAGTGTTTCGAATTTAATGAATCAGAAAACTGAGAATAGTATTAGTAATGTAATTGAAATTTCCGGTCATAGTTGTAGTAAGGTTGAGGTAATTAATCACAAAAGTGAGCGTAATGGTATTGAGGATTTGGAATTTTCAAATAGTGGTAGGGGTAGTAGTTCTATTATTATTAGTAGAGGTGATGATGCAGGTCTACATGATTTATCGAAGAAGCTGGAGAATAGTGCTAGGATAAATAATCTAGTTTTAAGGGATAACTTAAGTGGTAAATTGGGGGAATTTAGTCGAAATGGTATTAGTGGTGTGCGGCCACAAGTTCTGGTGCTGCCACCATCAATGTCATTACCCGTGTTGGATATTGAGTGCTCAACTTGGGATATTTTGAAATCATTTGCCCCGGAACAAGAGACTGAAGGAGTTGGTGAGAGTAGGGATGAGGATGAGGAGAATCATATGAGGAGAGGATTGATGACGATAGAAGAGAATGGTGCGTTGTCTACCAAACCTGAGAATGATGATGATTCTTGGAGTACCTCTACGGAGAAAACTTCCTACCCATCATCCAGTAGGAGGTTTAGACGCATGGACTGGCAGAAAGGGGAGCTCTTGGGTTGTGGATCATTTGGATCTGTTTATGAAGGAATTACCAAGTAAGTGCTACTTCTTTTCACATTTTCTCCTGGGTGCTAACTTGAAATGAAATTGAGCATGAACCGTGTTTTATAATATTCGAGCTTTGCACCTTATTTTTAAAATTTTGAACTCCTATTATTTTTTTATTGACTGCATAAAATCTTTTGAACTCCTATTTGTTATTTATTTGGCAGCAACAAATCTATAGAATTGTTCATCAAAATAATGATTTTATGGATTATATCAATCTGATGGTTTACTTTTCTGTAAAATCATATAGTTAATTCTTTATCAATTAAGAAAGAAAAGTTTGTAGCTTGAAAGAGTTTCTTTCCTTGCAATGCATTGGTTGCTTCTATGATAAAGGGAGATATAGAGCTACTCTGGTGGTTCAATAGATTCCAATTGATGGTTATTTTTAGAGAATTAATTTTTCAGACAATAAATCTTTCAAATGAATTTGTCCATAATGGATATTTTTCATTCACTTATTTGTGGAAAAGTCCAAAGCTTGGTGTTGAAAAAAAACTAAAATGTAGAAAAAGGAACATTTCAACAACAATCAAGTTAAAAAAAAAAAAAAAAAAAATTCACTTATCCTGTAATATCCTTCCACAATTCTCTCTTTTTAAAGAACATATTGTTAAAAAGCTTTGCACTTGATTGTATTTTCTATAATATGCTAAACTTTTTTGTATATATGCTCTCTGCAGTGATGGATTCTTTTTTGCTGTGAAGGAAGTATCTTTGCTTGATCAAGGGGATGAAGGAAAACAAAGGATTTTCCAACTTGAACAGGTTTAGCTGTCAGTGCTTTGCTTAATTGTTCACTTGACTTGGCACCTGCTTCTAGATTCCTTCTCTCAATGGCTCTAATAATTATTTGGTGTAAAACTCTCCGCTGTTCCCCCAACTCGGTTCTTTAATATACATTTTCTTTTGGCCCATTCAGGAAATTTCTCTTCTAAGTCAGTTTAAACACGAGAATATTGTCCAGTATTACGGCACGAAGAAGGTAATACCCTTTTGCAAATTAACTATACATATTCTTTATTATGATTATTATATTTTTCGGGTGGAGGGTGTAGTATGGGGTTTTCTTGCTTTTAGCATTGGTTTTCAGCTTATTGCTTCAACTTTGGTAGCACTATTATAAGATTCTTTTCCTTTCCTTTCGCAAGATTCTTGGATTTTATTCATAGAGATGGTAGAAATTGAAGTACTAGATATACAGAACTTCTTGTGTTGTTCACTATATCAAAATTTTTGACATTGGCTCACATCAAGATTAGAGTGCTGAAAGTTATGTTTTTTATTTCGTAGGTTGAATCACATCTTTACATCTTTACCGAGCTGGTTGCTAAAGGATCCCTTCTGAGCCTTTACCAGAAGTACAACCTCCAAAATTCAAATATCTGCACTTATACTAGACAGATTTTACATGGCTTGAAGTATCTGCATGACAAAAATGTGGTCCACGGGTGATTGAACCAAACAACTCTCTGTTTCTGGTTTTAGTGATTTATTGCTTTGTTCCTAAAAAATTGGTTATGTTTTAAAAGATATTATACATTAAATCATAATTCTTCACCCATTCATGTGCTGTATATTTGAATTGTATCTTCTTTACTGACACTTTTGAGCATTTGCAGAGTTGCAGTTACACTTCACTTCTTATATTCTTTATCATTTAAGATATTTTTTTTGCCAGCACACATTTTTTCTATAAAATTTTTCGCATTAACCTTTTCCTGGGGCTGAGGATGTGTATACATTTTTATGTAGATCTTCTTCTTGGTTTCACTTCGAATCTTCATCTTTATCACATTATTTTTTATATTGAAAATTGTTGACAGCCGCTTACCTTACTTACATCAAGCACATTCACAAGAGATAAACCTGTATTGTTTCCTTCTTGTGCTGCAATATGGTAGGAGAATGTAATTAACATAAGATCAGTGACCCTATGCACTTGAAGCTGTAGCGGTTTTTGTAGTATGCATCATGTTGTCTAGATTAAAAAACTGAAGTAGGGTCAACCAATTTGTAGATTTCTTTCTCTAAACTTGGTAAGAGTCACCAGCCATGAGCATGTTTTGCTAAGCCTGAAGAAAAAGGAGGCAAATTGTACAAAAAGCATTTCAGTCGGAGGTTTTCTATATAAAACCAGAGAATTGGGTAACAATTAGCCCTGTGTTTCAATGGGCCTTATCTCTGTACTCTGGAATTACTTATATTTAGCCGCCGTTTGGCCTCCATTAAAATTATAATGTATTTTTTCTCTCTTCTTATCAACATCACATTTTCCAATAAAATAATATTACACGTAATTCAAAAAAAAAATCTTCTTTTTTAACCATACATTTTTCAACAAAAAAAAAAAATTCTATTTCAATCATTAGAATTTCGAATAATGGGGGCTTAGGTTGCTGTGATCTTAACAGGGAAGAACACTAAAAAATGGAAGTGGTACGATGTGACGAAGAAAGACAGTCATTTCATAATTAGTAACACAAGCGCTTTCTTGCGATCCTTCTCTCTCTCCTCTTCCTTGTTCATGCTTTAAAAATGGCAAAGAATTTGATGTGCTTCCTTTCTGCAAACTGATTGTGTAACACCAAGATCTCACACAGTTGCTACTCTTGTTTCAGAGCTATTAAGTGTGCAAATATATTGGTGGATGCGAATGGTTTGGTAAAACTTGCAGATTTTGGCCTTGCAAAGGTTGCAATACTGTCCATTCTTTTTTATCCTTCAAATTAAAATACCTTCTTACTTTAGCTTTTTAAGTTGTGTACCATAATTGTTACTACTACGCCCAATATTGGTAGTTGATTCATTGTGCAGTTCGTTATGTATGATGCGAAGTCTCTCGAGGGTACTGCATTCTGGATGGCTCCTGAGGTTTGCCTCTACCCTCTTTCTCAAGATTCATTTAAGTAGCACAACGAGGTTAAATACTTTTATGATCAATACATAGTGAGATTGTAACAACCCTAGAACTTGACACAATACTAGCTGTTCCGTTTCATTGTTTAGCAGAAAGAAGGTGGCATAAATCTTGAAGCAATGTGTGCCTTGATTTTAATTGAAGGTTGACATATGCACATCTCAATTATAATAAATTTGAGTCTCGTGCTTGGATTAGAATTTCTTTTACTCATTTATATCTTAAAGGCACAAGTCATCATCTTTATTTGGGGCTATGTTTTCGTCATTCCTTTTTTTTTCATGTAGTGGTGAGGTTGATTATGAATGGTGGGAGTTGCTTTACGTGGTAATAGGTTAGTCTCAGAATGGGTAAATGGAAATGTGAAAGTGCTTTAGGAGTCTTTAGCTACACAATATTTGTAAATAAGGAAGAAAGATGTATTTGGTAAAATTGATAATGTGGTCATTATACGTCATTTTTCAAAGTATGAAAACTTGTTGGGAACAATTCTAAATTTTTTTGAGATTTTTACTATTATTATTTAGTTTTCTTGTTTGAAAATAATTTCCGTAGTTAAGTCCAGCTTGTTGTTTAAAAGGCCAAAAATGTGTTATCGCGCAAATATTGGTAACCCTGTCTTGAGTGAGTTTCAATTATAGTCTAGAGATTTTAACTGGTGTCTCTTTCTGAAATGCCCCCATTGCATATGAAGAAAGCATACACCCCTATGGGGGCGTTGTTATTTATATTTTATCTTATCTACATTTATTAGGAATATCGCTTAGCTTGTTTTACTTTAAAATCAGTAACCTGTATTACTTTATGTTTAAAAGGATTACTTGAGCTTTGGCATTTGTCAAGCAATAGTTGATTTGGACTATAAGTGGGAATCGAATGCAGGAAGGCGTGCTTAAAGAAAGGAAATAAAATGTTAAGACGTGTAGTGTTACTGAATATTATCCAATTAGTTTGGAGCTTCAGCGCAAATTGTAGTAGACCTTCTGGACTTGCTTTGCTTCAAATTGTTTAAGGAGCTGTGCAAGTTTTGTTTCAATAAAGGAAAATAAATTTCCAGTGACCTGCGTATACTTTATGAGAAACGCAAGTTCGACCCAAATAACACTTAAAGGGGGGTGAATAGGTGTATAATGCGGAATTAAAAACTATTACGAATTAAACAGCAACAAGTCACTTTTTATTCTTATCTAGATGATTAATCAAGCAAGTCAGTTTAGTCATAAGTTTGAATACCGCAGTTTGTATAATCAATTAAAATAATGAAAGCAGTAAACCACCAGAATGATCACGGAGAAACCCAACTGGAAAAAACTTTCAGCACTTTGCCAGTTAATCCACTATAAACGAATATAACAACTTACAGTCTACCAGACTAGACGACCCGTACTATCTGATTTTTCGACTGCACTCCTAGCAGCTCACTCTGGATCCCGTGCTCCCCTGCACTAATCCTTAGCTGCAGTTGTCAAAGCTCTCCGTGGATCTACTACCCTACAGCACTCCAAGCCTTGTGAACTCATCTATCACCAGTGGATCACGAAGAATGACCCGTTCTTCACAGACAGTAACTCCTGTCAACTCTATTCGATCTTCAGAACTCTGACCGGATGAATAGGAAGTAAAAGTTTGGTATTTGGATTATGTTCTCGATGTTTTTTCTCACCAAAGAATCTCACGAGAATGAAGGATGAATGATGTGATATGAAGGAATCATTCTCTCAAATAAAGCTCTCTCAATTGTTCAAGCTTAGAGAAACATACAGGTGAGTTCTGATATTTATAGGTAGGTCAAGAAACGAATGGGCCGGATAAAAAGTTTTGAAATCGCGAAATAAAAATTTTCGGACAGCACGGTCGCTCGAGCGAAGGCCCAACGACAGTCAAGCGATGGCCTGTCGCTCCAGCGAATGAGGGGTGACGGTCTAGCGACGATGTTTCTGCTTTTGTAGCTCGAGCCAACCCTTGACGACAGTGCAACGAAAATCGACGTCGTTTTCCTCCTTTTTATAAACTCGAAACCTTAGACCTACTAACTTTTGAACTAATTGCACATTACTCCTTGAACTTTTACATCCTATCAAATTAAGTCATTTTGTCCACAGAATTAGCCAACTACAAAATCAACTAAAATCTAACAAACTCCCCATTTGGCATTATGTGACAAAATACTAATATAAGTCAAGACAGTAATCAAATGAAAGTTACAGAATAAAAAACAATTACACATCCTATAACTACAAATCTTGAACGAACTCTGCAGTACCTGTTTCCTAAAATAGACAACTCAAATACCAGTGTAAAATGTGTGGAAAACATGATCAATGATAATCACACTTCAAACAGTTCAATTGTAAGTGTCATTTAAGCAATTGTAACTCACAAAGCATATTTTTCAGTTTTACATCACAAGCTAAACTAAGACATAGTATCAATGTAACCCAACATACCAAAACGAAACATGACACTATCAAAACATCAAAAACTTAATTTAGCAAAACTGAAATTAAACAAATATACATGTGCTTCCCCTAACTGCAAGCAGTAGATAAATGTATCTATGTCTCACCGCAACGACCCCTCAGATATAAAATACAAATCATAAAATGATATCAATTTTACAATTTCAGTCACAATGAAAACTCAATTTTTTCTCCCCCTCTTTGTCACACAATGACAAGGGATAAAACAAAATCACACATCTTAATAATGTAGGTATAAGCAGTCACAAGTATATGCAGTGAACAATGATCTTTCCCACAACTCTAACTTAAAGTGCCCATGGAGTATGATATAAGTGACTCATATATGTTAAGTATCACTAATCCTCTGGCAGTAGGATTCCAAACCTTAATTTTGTGAGAAATGACATGCTAAACATCACTGCTAATAAGTATATTACTCTACTTGTGAATGTCAAACTCGAATAAATTTTAGGACCTGAAAACAAGCTCAATTATATGATTATTTTTCTTTTCTCCTCCTGAATATGAGCACATAGCATTTTTATCGCTTTTCTCGTTAATAACATCTTATGTGCAGACCCGTGTCCATTAAGCGACTAAAATGACCCATGTAATGAGTTTTAGACCGATTAACCCAAGTCAGTTGACCATAGGCACCAGGTTATGAGAAACCCTGCATGCTTAATTACTCAAGTCAAATGGCTTCGAACACAAGTATAATTTGTACCAATTTGGTATACATTTTTTTTTAACAATGCAACAATAGAGGGAGAATATCACGAGCTAATGTCATCTAAATGTAGGTCAATCCATTCAAGGTCACTCTACTAACACGTGACTGCCATCCCAAATCTCACACACACGGTTTAGACTTACTCACAAGATCATAGTGTGTGCAGTGCACATGATTACATGATGACATATATACTCAATACTCCACATTAAACCGAACCAAACAATGGAAATAACAGTGTAATATAGATAAATGCTTACTTGGTCACACATGACATGTTTAAAATCATAACGATGTGTCGTTTGCTAAAAAAAAAATATTTGTGTTTTTCACATTTTTAATTTTTCTTTTTTTTTTGAAACCAATATTTAAAACAAATAAATGCAAATAAAAAATAACATATAATTGAAAATGACATAAAGATAAAAATAAATGTGATGCATACATGAATGAATGGACATAGTGAATTGCACATACATGCACCTAAATGCCAAATCATGGTGAAATTTGAATACCCTCACCGTGAAGAGCACGATCAGTTTCACGACATTCCAGGTCGCTTCTTTTAACCCAGACTTCCTTAGAAGGTAAGTTAATTGAGTTAACCGAGCCATCATCTCAGTTAAGTGACTAACTTGATTGGCAAGAAAGTTAAGCTTGCTATAAATCCAGATTCTTACTTCTAGTCGCACGATTACGACACCTAAGTTTAGTGTGTCCCAACGCACCACAGTGGTGGCAAGTGGGAATGAACCTAGGTTCAAACCTGCTCGGAGGTTGTTGCTGAAAAGTAAGATGATTGACCCTATGATGTTTGGTAGGTCTCGATCCAGCTGCATGCTTATCTTTGGGTTTAGGATAAGCAGTCTCACGAGCTTTGTTGGTGGCAGGAACAAACGTGGTCTTGGACGTGCTAACAGTAGCATCATGGTTACTAACATAACCCAGACCATGCCTATTTCCAGCAGGCTTGTTCATCCCACGCAGAGTATCAAGCTTCTGCGAGCTACTCATGAATGACTGGAGTTGAGCATTAGATTTATCAAGATCAGTAGTTAATGATTTAACATTAATTTCCAAGTTTTCATTAACCAGCGTCAACTCACTCACTTTTCTAGTTGAATCCTGAAGGTCACTTAACAGTTATTCACGTTCAAGTTCAAGCTCGTTTACCTTTTTTAAGACTGCTTTATTGACCTTGTTAATTTTGACTCTCCTTAAACAATTCACGATAGGATTCGTGAATATCAGTCTTATCATCAGACTCTTCTTCAATTTTTTTACTCTCATCTTCCTTTTCAACCTTCTCAATTTCACGGTCAGATTCGATAGTAGCAATTGAGGTGAAGGCCATGAATTTTTGTTCATCCTTTTTTGTTCATCCTCACCACCGGATATCTCAATATTGGAATCGACACATCACTCATGGTCACAGCTAAAGTCTTACGACTTTCTCTACCCGAACTTCTTTTCAAATTAGGACATTCACTCCTAATGTGACCAAACCCTTTGCACTCGTAGCATTAGACGGATTGAGATTTTTTAACGGGAGTCCGAGAGGTATTTTTCTCACGTCTACCTCTCGAGAGTTTATTAGGGCATCACTATTTCGCTCCTGAGACTTTTTCCTATTCTTCGTCACCTTCTGGAATTTTTTAACGAAATAAGCATTTTCGTCGTCCTTAAGGGTCCCAGCGTCAGTGGATTCGCTTTCAGCTTTTCTAGCAGTGTTCATGGCGATGGATTTAAACTTTTTAGGTTGTGAGACAGTGAGTTCATAAGTTTGAAGGGATCATACGAGTTCTTCAATTTTAACATCATCTAAGTCATTACTCTCTTCTATAGCAGTGACCTTAGGTCTAAACTTGTCGGGCAATGGTCTAAGGACTTTCCTAACAATTTTGGTCTCATGGATCTTCTCACCTAAATTAAAGCTCGAATTAATAATGTCATTGAGTTTAGCGTAGAAACTATCAAATGTCTCATCGTCAGCCATCCTTATCTCTTCAAACCTAGTGGTTAACATTTGCAGTTTAGAGTTCTTAATAGTTTTAGTTCCCTCGTTTGTGGTTTCTAGAATATCCCAAACTTTCTTAGCAATTTCACACATCGATACACGCCTAAACTCTTTAGTAGACACAGCCATGAACATGGCATGAATGTCCTTACTGTTCCAATTATACTCATCCAAATTAGTTTTGGTCCACAGTGAGATATCAGTGGGTGTAACTACACCGCAACAATTGTTGTAAGCGGAGTCCACCCATTTTGCACACTTATCCAAATACGTTCATCCAAATCCTTAAGAAATGCTCTCATTCGAACTTTCCAGTAGGCATAATTGCTTCCGTCGAAAAACGGAGGCACCGACAAAGACTGACTCATCTAGACTTAACAAATAAAGTTAGGAATCGATCTAAGGCTCTGATACTAATTGAGAAACGTAAGTTCCACCCTAATAACACCTAGAGGGGGTGAATATGTGTATAATGCGGAATTAAAAACTATTACGAATTGAACAGCAACAAGTCACTTTTAATTCTTATCTAGATGATTAATCAAGCAAGTCAGTTTTGTCATAAGTTTGAATATCGCAATTTGTATAATCAATTAAAATAATAAAAGCAGTAAACAACACCAGAATGATCACGGAGAAACCCAACTAAGAAAAACTCCCGGCACTTTGCCAGTCAATCCACTATAAATGAATATAACAACTTACGATTTTTTAGACTAGACGACCCGAACTATTTGATTTTCCGACTACACTCCTAACAGCTCACTCTGGATCCCGTTCTCCCTTGCACCAATCCTTAGCTGCAGCTGTCAAAGCTCTCCGTGGAACCTGCTACCCTGCAGCACTTCAAGCTTTGTGAATTCATCCATCACCAGTGGATCACGAAGAACGACCCGTTCTTCACAGACAGGAACTCCTGTCAACTCTCTTCGATCTTCAGAACTCTGACCAGATGAATAGGAAGTAAAGGTTTGGTATTTGGATTATGCTCTCGATGTTTTTCTCACCAAAGAATCTCACAAGAATGAAGGTTGAATGATGTGATATGAAGGAATCACTCTCTTAGATAAAGCTTTCTCAATTGTTCAACCTTAGAAAAACGACCAGGTGAGTTATGATATTTATAGGTAAGTCAAGAAACGAATTAGCCAGGTAAAAAGCCTTGAAATCGCAAAATAATTTTTTTTGGACAGCACCTTCGCTCGAGCGAGGGCCCAACGACAGTCGAGCGACAGCCCGTCGCTCGAGCGAAGGAGGTGCGACGGTTTAGCGACGATGTTTTCGCTTTTATAGCTCGAGCCAACTCTCGGCGACAGTCCAACGAAAATCCGCGTCGTTTTCCTCCTTGTTCCAAACTCGAAACCCTAGACCTACTAACTAACTTTTGAACTAATTGCACATTACTTCTTGAACTTTTACATCCTATCAAATTAAGTCCTTTGTCCACAAAATTATCCAATTACAAAATCAACTAAAAGTAAAACCTAACACTTTATTTTGTTTAGAGTAATGTTATTGATACAGAACAATGATCATAATCATCAGTATCGGGGTCATTGCCACATTGTCCAATAAAGTTAGAATGTATATATTTTTCATTGGAAAATATGGCAATGACCTCATTGCTGCATAGACTGATGATCATAACTCTAGATGAATATCATTAATCGTTTGGTTATGTGCCTTTTATGGATATATAAGCACGGTAGAACTTGAAGACTCGAACGGTTGTATGAAATTGTTGCGTACTTTTTGTACTGCACTCTTTGCAGCCCTTCATATTACCAGTATGTATGATATTGTGTCGTGATGTCCATTTGGAAGTGCCAGTTAATTTGACGAGCCTGTTAGCTCCATTAAGCAAATCAAGGGGTATGGCAGGTAGATTGAAACTAAAGAGTGAATAAGCAAACTGATAAATTGTTTTCATGAATACAATTATTTCCTTTCAGTGTGTCAAAGCCAAAGGGAGAGGGGTTTTAATTAGGGAACCTTTTCCTATTTCTTTTTGCTCTATGTTGTTGCAGTCGGTTACTATGCGAAGATATGGACTTGCAGTAGATATATGGAGCCTTGGGTGCACTGTCTTGGAGATGCTTACCCGACGTATTCCATACCCCAACTCCAATTGCGTAAGTAAAGCTTGACAGTATTGTATCCTCTCTGATGGACATAAATATCATCAAGTAGAAATCTCTGTCTCTTCATTCTAGCTAGTAGTGCTTCGAATATTTTCCATTTTTATTTTGGAGCTTGACAGTCGCAGGCACTATTTAAAATAAGAAGGGGTGAGCTACCACCCATTCCCGATTCACTTTCCAGCGATGCACGCGATTTTATCCTTAAATGTCTACAAGTTGAAGCGAATGCACGTCCAACAGCCTCTCAGCTCTTGGATCACCCTTTTGTGAAGCCATCATCTTTTCTCTTGAGAGTGAGAAAATTGTTGAGGTAACAATAGAAATTAATTAGCACCTTCTTGTTATTGTCTCATTGTAGTACAATATGCATAAAACAATCATTTCTTCTATGTACTTTTATATGATTTTAGAAGGAAGGCTAAGAGGCTACGCAGTTGATACTTTTGTACAAGATGGCTACGACGCGGACTTGGACATTCCTTGTGGCACATGAGATAACACGCCATGGCAATCTTCATCGACCAGTGATGATGTGGGACAATTCTATTACGAATATTATTGTTTGTAATATAATTTTATTTTTTATTTAGTTACGAACTTTTTATTCTTTTAGGTTTTTTATTACTTTTTTTTCTTTTAGATTTGAATTACTTATTTTCCTTAAGCTTTCAGAATTAAGAGATTATATTGCCTATAATTGGAAAAAGGCTCTATACTTTTTCAAGACCCATTTCATATAATATTATTATTTTCTACAAATTTTCGAGTTGATTTAACTTTATTCTTGCTTCAAGATTTTCAATTCCGCTTCCTTACCAAGTGACTTTGAGCCAAACAATGACAAAACTAGATATCTCACTCGTCCAAATTGGGGATGTGACCACGAGAGGTTTGGCTATATGTTAGGCCATTTTTTTTTACTATATGCTTCTTGTCTCTATAGTGGGTAAATTCTTTTTATTACTTTAGTGGGGAGGCCTAGTCTAGCTCCTCTTAAGATTGTGTTTTTACCTTTTCGGTTTTGCATTAGAAAGGAAAAAAGAAAGGGCTAGGTGGGAAGGACTATGTAAAGATAACACTAAGGAGGGTTGTACTCAATTAGGACAAAATGTTTTAAGGACTTTTTTTAAGTGGTGAGTTCTGTGAATTTCGTGGGCTTTTATAGATTTGTATGGAATTAATGGAAGTCTTTCATATACTTGTATAGAATTTTGTTTTTTTAATAAACTTTTGTCTGATTCGAAAGACTTTAAAGATTTTATTTAAAATAGAATTCATGAGAGTTTAATATATAAGAT
>CAIGRF010305348.1:0-11711 GCA_903798235.1 Fraxinus ornus | reverse complement strand
TATCACTGCATTGCACCGTGCATCACTGCAAATCCTGCCCCATTTTTTCGTACTGATGATTGTCCGTGTGACTTATGAGATGATCCAGAATAGTATTAATTTATAATATGTACTTCGCACCGTGCATCGCACGGGTGAAAGACTAGTAAATTTTAAAAAACCTGATTTTTGAAATTTGAAACTTGTTTTTGTATTTTTGAAATGGTGTAAAATAAAAACCTTAGATATGTATTGTTCCCAAAAAAAAAAAAATCATATTTGCGTACAAATGTTTGTCGAATAGTATACTTGAGATTTCTCGAGTATTTGAGGTTTATGTTAGAAGATAATGTAATTCAAGTCTCTCTATATTTAAATATTATTTTTGATATTTCACATTTTGATAATACTCAGTCTCGAAATGTGACTACTCATTTGAGTTGTAGATGGATTGAATTATTTTTTGAACCTTTTTGAGGTAAATTCTATTCATGATAATTATAATTTACTATAGTGTCAATTAGGTAACTATAACTATATTTTAGTGTGATTTCTATCCCATATAACTAGTTGAGTTGATTTCAATTTGGTAACTATACTTTAATTTTATTCAAGTAAGGTTACTTCATTCAATTTCATTGACGAAAATTGATGATGTTATAGTCAATAAATGACGGCAATCACAATAAAAGTTAGTTGCTAGCTTGGAGTAAGTACAATTTCAATGATAGAAATGACGATCATTATTTATTAACTACCAAGTATTCATTTATGTCAATCCATGTAATGGAATTGGACGTGGTTACTCGATTGAACAAAATCGAAGAATAATTATCTGATTAGCACTAGAGTTGAGTATAGTTATTGAATAAGGAATTTCCCCAAACTTTTTGTGTAGTATAATTATAAGAAACTATGATGTCAATATAGTCACTTAATGTTTCATGACCTTATTAATATATCAATTATTATTTATTTATTTATTCTAGTCTTTGCATAGATCAAAATCTACCATCCCGTTCATATCGAGGAGATTTAAATTCGACGACTCTCAATTGATCCTAAGAGTATTGACCTAAAATGTATATCATACCAGTGACTATCGGTCTACCTATATTTGTACTAATCTTAATCGGTGAAAACAAATGAAAAATAAAAATAAAAATAGTAGAAAATGATATAACATGGTGTGCATAGTATTGCATTCCCAAGGCTTCGCCACAGAAATCCTTACATAAAACGGCAAATCCAAACATTGACTAGTCAAAACGAATATGAGGGCCCACAAAAAAGACCATGACAAGCAATCATTGCCCTAAAAAACCATAGCTTACGACGTCGTTTCCTTTTGGCGTTTGTCATTCATTAGCTACCAACTTCAATGATAAAATTCATAATTTCTCAGTTCTTGAAAGTTTGAATTGAGAACAAAATAAAGGAAAATCAGCCAATCCTCTATTTATACACTTTTTAACTTTTGCAAACAAAAAGAAAATTGTCACGCACGCTCGATATGTACATTTACATATAAAGTCGAGCCAGAAAAGTTCAACCAATGAAGAGAACTCGACCTTTTTTATTTAGAACTAGTTTTCTGGTTTAATGAAAGGATACTTGACATGCCATCACTGGGAATTATTTAAATAAAGAAATACTGATAGCTCAAATGCATGTTTTTTTCTCTTCCAGCCTTAGCCTTAGCCTTCTCTCTTCTCTATTTTTCATCTGAGACAATTTTCCATGAATACTTGAAAGTTGTCTTTAGCCAACCCAATCTATATATATTGATATGGTAATTGACAAGTTCTCATTTTAACCTCTCTAATTGTTTTGCTTTCAAAGGGCACTTTTGAAACCTCGTACCAAAGCATCCCATTTCGCCAAAACTGATATTCACATTTAGTCCAATCTTCTCCTTTTGGGATCAGAAGAATTTGGGTTTCTCTCAACACTTTTATAGCTCAAGCTAGCAGCCTCCAACACCCCATTTGGACTTTGGGGCACTGATGATGGAACAATGCCAGTAGCCATATTTGCAGTAATGGTAGATGAAGAAGTAGTCCTACTAATTGATGTCAAATCTTGGATAAGTTCAAGGCACTTCAACACTCTTCTCTGCAAATAAGACGGTTTAGAAATTCAGATTGATGGACTTAATTTTCAAAATTATGCAAAATGACCAAGTTGCTAATAATAATGGGTCAAAGCAAGAAGGAAAAAAAGGTTGTCATATCTGAGATTTTATTGAAGTGGGGACAAACATAAATTACCTTCTCTACTCTTATGAAACCAGACAGGGTCCTATCAATGTCCATTGCCTGTATTTCTTCCCCTGAAACATACATTGCTATTGCTGCAGCTAATTCAGATGGCCTGAATTCCAAGAAGTCAATACCTACATTCAATTTCCAAACCAAACATTCAATCAAACACTTCAAATTATAGAAATAATGGAAGTACTTCGCTAACCACTATTAAAGAGAGACCTTTGACTGTGCTTAAGATCAGCTGAACTGATCTAGTAATCAATGGCCCTGATATGGACTCATTGTTTTTCGCCATTTTCCGAAGGAAATAGTCGATGAAGTTGCACGGAGTATAAGCTTGCATCTTCCATTTCAAAATGCTCAGTACCAAAAACTCCATTCTTCTTATGGTTTTACCTCGAAACAAGAATTTTGGTTCCCCTACCTGTTCCACGGATCCAGATTAACAATAAGATCGATAAAATAAATTCATAGGCACATCGAAAAATCAAGAATATATGTTAATTTGACCTGTAAATCCACTGTGGAAGGAACTTCAATTTCCTCCATTTTGGCTGCTAGTGATAAACAAGCCACGGCTAACAACTGAAATCCCCATGTCTTACCTCTCTGTGAACAACAAGAAAATTGTGACAAATCAAGAGTGGAGGCAATAAGAACTATAAAACAAAATGGCGTTGCAATTAAGAACTCACAGGCAGGTCATACACAGATTGAAATCGGTCAAAGTAATTTATAGCCAAACATAAACACAGTGCACCAAATCTGTAGTGAGTATGAGCCTGCAAAGATCAATTTACACAACTCGTTAGTCAAAAATAAATAATAATCTTTTGGGATGCATTTGCAATTATAAAAAGAGAGAAACAGGGAGTTGAACATAATGCTCAACATCAATCAAGACAATTAAACTGCCCAAGAAAACATTGAATGAATGAATTATCATAAAATGCAGCAACTCCAGTGAGCACCTTAATTTCGACCCGTTTTTTGATGAAAACTCATTTATTAGGGAAACCCCCATTTTTAGAAAATTGATGAGAAAAATCATCAAGTACTAAAAAGATCATTAGAGATGAAAATGAATAACAAATGTTGATCAATGGAGGAATCAAATCAATTTGATACAGGAAACAGGAAGAAAATCAAAACCGTTTGACTGATTAAACAAATGATCAAGAAAAAATCAAATCAAATCTCAAATTAATCACTTCACCTTGCACTTCCAATCAACGGCTTCTCTTCTCACGCTCATATCCAAATCCCCAGTCCTGAGTCTATCGAGATAATCATCTCTGGGCATGTGGTTCAAGAAAAAATCAAATCAAATCTCAAAATAATCACTTCACCTTGCACATCCAATCAACGGCTTCTCTTCTCACGCTCATATCCAAATCCCCAGTCCTGAGTCTATCGAGATAATCATCTCTGGGCATGTGATCCATTTCTCTCTCAACCATCAAACCAATGCTCTCTTCACTCACACATGGAAAATGAACCAATGGCTCAGAATCTGATCCGCCATTGACAAAGCTCATGCCTTTATTATCATTGGTTTGACAGCTGACGTCACTGAAAGGATCAGCAAGATCGTCATCATCAAAGCACAAGTTTTTGGTTTCTTCATTACAGAGAAGGTCCGATGCTGTACGCTCGTAGCTGTTACTGTAAGCCATTAGAAAAATTACCCTCAATAAATGTGAATGGAAATTATCAAAATTTCATAAGCAGCAAGGATTTTTTATGGGATTTTTCTGCATGTAAAGATTTGCATTATGGTTCCGTCATACTAAAAGACCTTCAGAGAGACAGAGACAGGGGACTGGAAGAGGTTTTAGAGAGAGAGAGAGGACGGTGTGGATGAAGATACTAGGGGTGTGCTAAAGAGAGGAGCTTTATGTAGGAAATGAACATCTGTCTTTAGGGTAAAGCCGAATTGAGGGAGAGAAGGCTGGGAAATTTTTATTAAAAAAATAGAAAAAGAAAAATGGACATTTATTTATTTTTACATATTTGGGAAGAAATATAATTATTTTATTAAAAAAAAATGGAGGAAATAAAGGCTGGAATTTGGAGGTGAAATTACAACAATGCCCTTAATTTGGGAAAGTTGTTGTGTGGTCATTAGTAAATATTGAATACATGGAAAGTAATTGAGTGGTAATTAAGGGAGTGAAAGTCTACGATAATGTAATAATGATATGAGATTGAGATTACAAGATTACATTTTAATTTTTTAACTTATATTTGTAATGTACCCAAAGTGAGTTCAATTTTCATTTTGCTCCCTATCGTTTTCATAATTACAAAATACATAATTATCGATGATTGATGCCTTATGAGATCGTAAGTACGTGTGATCTCAATTTACCTTATAGCTATTACGCTACATTTATGATAACTTTAATGGATGTCGATTTAGTATGAAGTTTCATAAGTCAACATTTATGCTAACTTGCTAACTTTGATGGAAGCCGTCTTAATATGGAGTTTCATAAGTCGAAGTTATCATGACCATGTATGTCTTTTACTGCATAAGAGTTATTTATAAGTATAATTAATTATATTTCATAATGGGCAAAAGACGAAAAAAAAAATCCATATCATAATATTTAAAATTTCAAGCACTTTTTTATTTTTTTTTTACATTTTAATAAAAAATTTGAAACGACTCGCGAAAGATGTGAAAGCCAGCTTTTCCAACTGTTTGTCGATATATTACTATCTAGTCACATTAGTAACGTTTGTTCAGTATTGTTAATGATGAAGTAAGACCCACAAGTGACTGACTGTTAAGGATTTTTTAACTTCTTCCTAATTTGAGATCATATCCTATTATTTGATTAACTATAGTAAACTTGTAGCGTTATATAAATAGGTATTTTTTTTTTCCTTACAATATACAACCAACCCCACATGGTTCTCTACATTGGTTCATTAATGAATTGGTCGTATTAAGTTGAGTCGTGCTTTTGACACTAACTAGATGTATACCTATTTGAAGAGGGTTGTGGAGTTCTTGACATTGGGGTGCAAGAGGAGCTCGATGGACTGAATAAACATCTATATGGTGATTGCTTTTATTGGCCATTATACAATTGCAATAAGCTGTTTTATGCAACCAAAGAAAAGGAGATTTGGTTTTCAAATAAATAATTTTGTATTGATTTAATTTAAAAATATGCCAATCACTTATTTTAATTGTGTAATAAAAAATATTTTAAAAACATTTTATGTACTTAAAAAATGTTTTTAGAAAAATAGAAAAAGAAGTTATGTATACATATTTCGAAACATCGGTCCAGCGATACACATTGGCTAGGCTTTGGCCCAAATTTATGTTACATGGTCCTCATATGTTTCATTTGTTTGTCTTGGAATCCAATTTTTTTTTATTTTTCTTACAAAACATTCTTATAGAACTCTTTTATCTTGATTTTCAAAGTTTTTGTCATTAATTGGATCATTTAGATGTCAATTTTCAACTCAACCAAATATAATTTTAAATTTTGGGCCAAAGCCTAGATAACTAAAATGCGGTATATTTACCAAAAAAAAAAAAAAAATGTGGTGTAAATATAACCGCCCAATTTCAATTTGATACTCCAAAATTAATAAGAAATTATTCCTTTTTAGATTTCATTTTAAAATATCTGGCATCTCGATGTTAAATGGCAGACTTGATTATGATAATTAAGGCCCTGTTTGAGCAAAGTTATTATAGAATGAGAATGAAAAATATAGTCATTATTGGGGGCCCACACAAGAGATAAAAAATTTGAGTTTAAATGTTGATATGATGAATAACAATCATATTTTTCATTTTAATGAGATAATAATGTAGATCAAACGGGGGCTAAGAATCAACAAAATGTTTGGATGATAGAACATTAAGTTCATGAAATACAAGTTTAATTTATGAAGAGTGTCTAGAACTTTCTTAAATGTGTTGGGTGCATACCTCTCCTATGAAGTACTAAAAAATTCTCGGAACCAATCATTTTTCAAGACACACAAATTAGATAATTCATCGGAGTAATGCTACCTTAGCACAAGTCGTTCACTATCACATTGTCTAATGAAATTGAATTATATTTCTAATCCAATGGATAATGTCGCAAAAGTTCAACTGCCATATAGACGAGTTCTAAGCACTACAACCGTGTAGCATTATTCATTTCACTATCCCCTTATTTCCAAAGCAAAATTAAGCTATCCATGAAAATAATGTGAAAATTGATTTTAGGAAGTTTTTTTTTCTAGTCGTATTCGTCCTAATCCATACCCTCCGCTAGAATTAAATTAATTCGCTTGAATTGGATCATACAATATTAAATTGAGTACTACTTCTTGCCGAATACTGATTTGAATAAATCTTGTCCAATTTATCATCGTCCAATCAAGCTTATCTAATATGCCATACAATTCCTCCATGATAGCATTTCAATTTTCTTCCTTATAATAGGAAACAAAAAGGGATCATAAGCCTCTGTTTGGTACACATTAAAATTTGCATTCACATTCTTCTACTCATTTTCAACCACACATTTTTCATTAAAATAATATTTTACATCACATAAAATAACTTTTTCTTCCTTCCCAACCACACATTCTCCATCAATCTAATATTTCAGAATTCTTTCTTCCAAAATAATGTAACTCAAACCTTTAAATATAGTGGGCACATGAGAACTCATTTTTATGCACTTAGATTTGAATCTCTTTTTCTTAATAGAGTTACAATCTTTTAGAAACATATAAAAAGGGCTTAGGATACTGATTTTGAATTCTTGAGATTTTGAGAGAAAGCTATTAAACTGAGATGTAAAGGAGCATCATGTCCATGCATGCTCAATTATATATTCTACCTTTCTGAGACTTGGGGCAACACAAAATTCAAGTCCTTTTTCTTGTCTTAGAGATGCTCTATCACTCTCCATAGACACACATTAAGAGGAATTGTTTACCTTTGCATCACCTTCTTTTACAATTTGGGGGTTAACCCCAAAAAATTCTGGTTAGACCAAATATGAGGCACTTTTAACCACAAGCATCCCATGTCACGTGTTAAGATTTAAAAATTTGATGACAGCCAGCCCAGAAAAAAACTTTTATGTAGTAATTTGTAAGAAAACATATTCTTCTTGGACATGCATGCATGGACATTACACACAAAATGTGGTCCTCCTACATTTACTCTTTTATACTGCTAATACTTGAGATTCGAGCTCCTCAAGACTGCCCCCCCACCCCCCACCATACCCCCCCCTTAACTACACACACATCTCTCTCTCTCTCTCTCTCTCTCTCTCTGAGTGTTTGTGCCTCAGAATATATATATATATATATCAGAAGCATGCATCCAGCATGTGAGCCATTACTTCTGGAATTCCATGATAAGCGCTGATATTTGGTATACAAATGTATAAAATCTACTTAACACCTTAATGTTAACTTTACTGAGATTGAAAATAATCTAGTGCTATTGTCGTGTCACAACGGTAAAAAGGGATAACAATGATTTGCTAAAGAAACTATATTGCAAATAATTTTCAAAATTACTTGTCGGCCTAGTGAAGTGTACAATACTTGGATTCTCAATAGATTTGTGATGGATATTGTGAAATTATTTCATTAATGCAGGTGGGCTATGAGACATAACAAATTGTGCTGCTATAAGCGCTTTTACGTATTTAACGCATTTATTTTAAATCAATGGAGAGGGCTTTACACCAGTGAATAGGACTGGTGATAGCATTAAAAATATTCATGACATCCTTAGGCTTTTCAATGAGATTCACTGACTATTTGTTCAAATCATTATTTAGCCTTCGCTTGACAAACAAATTTATAATTTGTTTATAGTTTCAGTCAAAATCGTAACATTAATCTCAATCACAGATTCATAATTAGGGTGTGTTTGAGCCATATTATTTTGGAAGAATGTATTCTGGAATAGTAGATTGATGAAATATGTGGTTGAGAAAGAATGAAAAGTTATTGATGTGATGAAAAATATTATTTTATTGAAAAATGTGTGGTTGAAAATGAGTAGAAGAATGAAAATAAAAATTTTAATGTGTACCAAATAGGGGCTAATATTCATTTATTATCTACACATTTAGTGGGATCCACTAATATTACACCTTATAAATCATTTATAAATTTTCCAAGTGGAGGCTTATAATATGAACTTCTTAAGGTACATTTTGTGTTATTCTATTTTTTCAGCATTCTAACAAACTATTCCTGCAGGCAATATGTAACATTTTATGTTAGTTTTCATTAAATTTTTGGAAAAATTGCAGTTACGGTACNTAAGTTTACAAATTTAATATAAAATAATTATAATAATTAGAAAAAGAAAAAAAAAAACAAAAGAGTCTCCTTCTTCTTCTTCCTCAAACCATCCATTTTTTTGTATCAATCATGAAACCGCTTCAACCACCACCATCTGGCGTCGACGTCGGCGTAGACGTCGCCTCTTCCTCCTCAGCCCGTCCTCGCCGCTGCTCCGACCTCATCCTCCTGTTGCCACAACGTATCCCAGCTCGAGCGATCCCTCTTCCTCTTCCCCCGACTTCCGCTCTGACCTCCACCCAGATTCAAGAATGCTCCGGCCTCCACCGCCTCCTCCTCCCACCACCATGTTCGTCGTCGCCTCCTCCCACCACCATAACCTCAGCTGCAATTTTTCCTAAATTATATACCACTACATTAATAGAAAAACATGTTTCTTTTTTGGAGCAAATTGGAGACATTTGCTCCCGAAATTAAGGCAATGAGGGATGAGCTCTCTTATTCTGGAAATTATGGAGAAAAGAGTTTTCCTGGCAGGAGGCATGATGTTTGTTTGGAGTTTATACTGAGGCAATCCATGGAAAACCAACAGGAGTTGACTTAGATGTACATTAGTAGTTCATTGATTGACTTGGTCGAAGGGAATTGCCATACTCTATTAAAACTTGATTAGGTTAGTCAAAACTTGAACTGTAGCTCGGCTTGTGAATGTGTAGAGAATCCATTTAGGAACTGGACCCCTGTTTTTCAAGGAAAGCAAATGGTGTTTCAGATTTTTCCATTCATCTATAATTTAGTGGTACATAATTTAGGGAAAATTGCAGCTGAGGTTGTGGTGGTGGGTGGATGAGGCGACGACGATCGTGGTGGTGGTGCCGGTAGTTTTGATTTTGGGTTGGGTGGGGTGAGGGGGGTGGGATGGTTGGAGAAGATAATAGGGTTTTTTAGTTTTTGATTTAATTATTTTATTTTAGTTCTTTTTTGTATGAAAAAAGGGGAAAGTTACCGTTTTACCCTTTTAAAATTTGGTCAAATCTAATATTCTTGATCAACCATCCATTTGGACACCAGGTGCTACATTTTGAAATGTTTGATACTATGGGTGACACAAATCAAATGTTTGAATAAAGTCTGCAAAAAAGTGAAATGTTTGGTATCGTGTCTGCAATTTTCCCTTAAATTTATAATACATGGGCATATTTACTAGGTTAGATTGAAGACGAATAAGGAAGACGGACTTGAAAACAAGGATGAAATTAAAGAAAATAAAAAAAGAAAGAGAGACTGGAAAGGTTCGACTGGCAGCAATCTCCGGTATAATTAAGAGCCTGTTTGGTAGGGCTATTAATCAGATTAAAATTGAAAATATGATCGTTGTTGGGTCTCACTCGTCTAATAAAAGTCAACAACAACGGCTAGTTTTTCAATTTTAATCCGATTTTAATCTTTACCAAACACACTCTAAGTTCCAAACAGTCCAACAATAAATTGTCATATAAGTGATTTTGTCTAAGTTTTTACCTCTCGAGTTCACATATATCAGGCAGAGGATGCAACCATTTTAAATAAATGGATCTGTGTACCTAAACCCGAAAGGAACATCCAATGAATAGGACGGGTGATTGCATATAAAATTTTCTGACTTCCTTACGCTTTCTATATATAGCTTAAGAATTCTATTAAAATTTGTTCAGATCTTCATTGCACACTTTTATAATACGAAGCGGGTAGTTACCTTCTGTTTATTATATTTTTTTCACGCATGCTAACAAACTGATCCTTCGGGCAGTGTCCATGTAATATTTTCATGTTAATTCTTAGTAATTTTATAATATAAATATTTAGTATGTTACATTGAACACAATTAAGACTATATACATGTGAGACATCTAACGCTTTGGAGTCGCGTCCAGAATAATTTCATATTTTTTTCGAATTAAGATAGGCGTACACCTTGTTTGACACCCCATTATGTGTCAAAATTTTGGTCATTGTTCGGAAAAAAGTGTCGTTAAAATCAATGTCAAAAATCTGTCGTTAAAATCAATGTCAAAAATCTATCAACTCACGTGGGTGTCAAACTAGGTGTCAACCTAGATGTATATGTACCATGTTTAATTTTTTTCTTGCTGATTTGTGATTTCTTTTAGTATTCAGTTTTCTCTGCTATTCTTTATTTATTTTTTTATTTTTTTGGGTGGTGCAGTCCCAAGCTGTTGAACAAGTAGCAGATTTGAATGTCTTTTTTGTGCCTTTTACTTTGTTTATTCTTCTGTCTCAATGGCCAAAGACTCATCATTAATACTAACGGTAAAGGATGGGTACATAAAGGATAAAGTCAATTACAACTTTTTATTCAAATTTCTGGAAAAAAAGGTTATTTTTTTCCAGCAAAGATTCCCTCACAGTAAAAATAACTTGCTAACCCAATTAAATGCATGGCATAGAAAGAGAATCAATATGAAAATTTCTCAGATTTGTGACTCCTTAAAGGTCCATGACTTCATGGTCAAATCATAATTGCTTGAACGGGGAAAATGTGGACTTGGAACATGGCAGAAACATCATGATTTTACTGTATCAGTTTTCTTGCAAGAAAAAGAAATGGTGTGTGGGTTTTTGCAGACCGTTTATGACTTTTCTTCTTGGTATTTGGATCACCAAAAATTTTGCCTACTGATAATCAAGAATGTCCTACTAGTTTCAAACAAAAATTCTAAAGCAGACTAATTCAGCAGAAATTGGTAGAAAGAAGAATATGATTGGGAAAATAATGGAAAAAAAATTACTTTTACATGATGCCAAGTTACTGTTCTTTTTGGAGTCAATAACTATGTGCCATCTTAGAATGTCTCGATGATAAAACAAGATATCATCGTAACAAATTGTTTTGTTGATTGGTTAATTTGTAGCTGTGTTTCCATTTCAAAGATCCCAGCCATCGCCCTAGAGTAGATTTGTTCTTCAATATGTTGTTTGGTTCGGTTCGGTTTTAATCTACGATTTACTTATCGACATTATAGTAATATATTTAAAACAAATTAACATGTAAGTTAAAACGAGAAATAATAATGGTAAATGTTTTACCCATAAACCCGTGAATAAATTATTTTCAAAGTTGGTTGCTAAAATATTTTAATTGAACGAATATATATTTCTTCCTTT
>CAIGRF010305305.1:25212-52611 GCA_903798235.1 Fraxinus ornus | reverse complement strand
GAATAAATCGAAGTGTACAACATTGGTTGATCGTCATGTGTTGTCAAAATCCTAATATATGATGTAGAAAATAATTTTTTTTAAATGGATGGATATAATGACGTCAAATAGGATGTTGTCAACTAATATTGTACATGTAGCATGATTCGAACTGTCTAGACAGTTCTGTTTTCATTGATATTTCGACAATATGAACTATCTAGAATGCATGAGCTATCCAAAATTTTAAACTAATAACTTCACATATGAAATATTTTAAATGTCTAAATGTGAAATATGGCGCAAAATTTGACATCGGGCGTGTTTTATGGAGGTGACTTTTCTTTACAATCATGTTTATTAGTAAATTTGTTGACACTATATTTCCATCTGAAATGAGGGTATCGTACTCATTTTGTTGAGAAATCGGCACTAGCGACTTTACATGTCTTCAAAATAATAAAATTATCGAAGTATTATTTTTTACCTTGACGATTTACATCATAAATTGTCTGGCACGTGCGAACGTCAAAACGTATAAAGTGTCAAGAAGTATAAAGTGATTCAATTGTTCGATCATGGATAAATACGCAGTTCCTGTTACCTAATTATGTACTTGAAAGCTTTTTACTCCATGGAGACTAAAGTGGCCTAAAATAGAAAAAATGATAATAGATATAAATTTAAGGTTATAAATGTTAGAAATACTACTAGTTGCAATACAGTAAAGTGCAAAAATAAAATTTATCGACTGATCGAGTCTCGTAACATCACGATGTCTTAAAGCGAAATTGGCCTTCGATAACTGCTCCGACTTCTGTGGACAATCACATCCATAATACAACAATCAAATAAAATAATTGTGCAGCAATCACAAATAGTTTTCAGAACTCTCAAGTGTACTCCAGAAAATATATGTAATTGAGTATAATATTTTTTTAATAGGAAGATATAATTTCATTTTTGTAGTAATTTTCTAATGTTCGGATGTGTGTTTATATAGGCAGAAAAATTATGTAACTACCTTTACCATGATCTAGTATTATTTGCAGTTTTTATAGGTAGTGGTAATGTATTATTAATACTGGACAATTAAAAACTGTCATATTTTACTAGCTAGTTGACCCATTAAATAATCCTGAAAATAATTAAAAAAAATTATTATTAGAATCAAAAAAATTCAAGGCCACAATGCTCAATCAAAGACTTTTTAATATAATGCATGAAGTGTGACTTAAACCCCCAACCTCTCACACAAATTCTATACTTTTCACCAATTGGACAATTCATATTATTTAATTATTTCTTTCACAATAAATTATATTGTTTAAGACAGGAGACTAGGATGAAGCAAAAAGTGGAAAAGGGGGTTAAGTCACTTTTGGAGGGTTTATCCTTAGTGATGACAATCGAACAGAGCGATTCGTTGGTTGGTCGCTCGACTTGTACTGTAGCGACCCACGAACCGCTAGAGCTCGTTTAATTAGCCCCTTAAGCCCCAAGGCTCTATCCTTAGTGGTGGCAATCGAGTCGAGCGACTCGTCGACTCGACCGCTTGGCTCATACTGTAGCGATCCACGAGTCGTTCGAGCTCGTCAAAAAAGAGCCCGAGCACGAGCCGAGCAGGCCCACTCGATTTTGACAAGCGGCTCGTCTTTTTTTTTTTTAATAATAGAAGGATAGTTAAAAAAAAATAAGAAATTCAAAAAAGGCGAGCCACAAGCCGAGCAGCTTGGCTTGGCTTACGAGAAACGAGCTCGTGGGTCGAGCCGAGCTTGCCCACAAGCAACAAACCGAGCAGAAGCTCGACTCGTTTTATAACGAGCCACGAGCTCGTGGGTAACAAGTCGAACTCGTGGGAATCGGCTCGGCTCGTTTGCTACCCCTATCTATCCTATTATAGTAGTGAATAATATTGCATACTCCCTTCGTCCCATTTGTATAGACTTGTTTCGTTTTTTTACATGGATTAAGTAATCTTATTTAATGTTATTGAAAAAGCATTATTTGCCAAAAACTTTCTTAATTTACCTTCATTTAATTATCAATAACTAGTAGTAAATATTATTGGAAGTTGTAAATAAATAATGGTATATTAGTAAACCAACAAGACAAAACATTCTTAATAAAAAAACAAGACTATATAATTGAGACAAGAAAATAAGGAAAGTGGACATGTATAAATGGGACTGAGAAAGTACTATTTACAAGTGGAGCATCAAAAAGGTATGTAGAGCCTTAAAACCCTAAGCCCACGCTCACAAGTCACATGGCCTATAGGTTGGGAATGGAGTGGGGTGGCGTGGGGTGCGGTAATTAGGTAGCAAGTTAATCAAAATGGAAGAAAATATTCTTATTCAAGCCTATAATACAAACCCCATTTTCATTACCAAATAATTGAATTTTCACGTCATTATCAATCACTACTTACACATCTTAAATACTCAATAATTAACCACTCTACATGAAGTATAGTTTGGATTTTAACTAAATTATTGCATGATAATTATCTTACTATTGCACTTTTTATTCAATGTAAGATGGTTGGTTTAGGTTTAGCCCCCACCCATCTTCAGCTAACTATGGGCTGCGTCAGTACGCCTATGGACACTTTGCCTAATAGGGACGTAAGAGAAACTATAACGAGTAAGAACGTAAGAAAAAATATGTTGCTTACTATGAGCCCGTTTGGTAAAGATTAAAATTGAAAAACTAGCAGTTATTGTTGACTTTTATTAGACGGGTGGATCCAATAACGACCATATTTTCAATTTTAATCGGTCTTTTAGCCCTCCCAAACGGCTCTATATATGCACCTAATGTAATATTCATCGTCACAGTCCCTCTATTCGTCTTTTTCCTACATAAGGCGAGCGTAATACACGTGTTCGTAGACCGACAAAATCATGTATACCCTAACTTAGCATGTATTTTCCCTTGAAGGATCAATAATTCACGTTTGGCAACTTTTTTTGGCTATTTTTCTTCCTTTTGATTTTTAAAACTCATTGCTTCATTAGTAAAAGTAAATTAATCCTTGTTAAATGATTCTTGAGGAAAAAAGAAAAAAAAATCTTCTGTGTAAAGAATTTATGGCCCTTTAGTGAATGGAACAAATGGTGTGGACAAGACGAGGATAGGAATTGCCAGTCAAGACGGTCACAATCCGACTGTCAAGTTTATGGGATCCCATTGAATTACTTCAGCCTATCGATGACATCTCGCTGGTCCAATAAGATTGCCTCGTCTGCATCACTTTTTTCTTCAATGCAGAACAGCTACCAATTCTAGACCTACTTCCATAAAATTAAAAAAAGAATGATTCCCTGTTCACAGAATTCAGAAATGGTGCATTATCTGCCATTTTTGTGTCGAAAATCAATCAAAAATTACAAAGTGCTTTTCTGTAAAAAAACTCTGTCAAATTTTCCTGAACCTATGACATAACCAATTAAAAAATGGATAATGTTATTTGTACATAACATTATCAATGGGCAATAGTGGGGTGCCATTTGTCAATTATGACATCCCTTATGTACCATGTTATGTACACATAACATGATCCTTAAAAATTACCAACTTCGGCAAAAAAAAAAAATTAATGCCACTGACTAAACTTTGCCGTCTTTCAACACCCCATTATCAGCAGGCAATGAATATACTAGTAGCACTAAAATCCTTCCATTCAAATAGAATAATTCACAATTAACCTCAAACAAAGTGAATAATTTAGAACAAAGCATGCAAATACTTAATTTATGCAATCATACTTGGTGTACACCAAGGTTTGACAGTTTGCCACATGACAAACTGTCATTCATCAATTCAAAAAATAAAAACAGTTTTCCTATCACAATTTTTTGAAAAAAAAAAAGGCAACGTCAACAATCATGTGAGGATAAGAATGTACAAATGACAAACTCCTAATTCATGCGCTCAACAGTGGTAGGTCAAAACATTATTCAGAAAGGTACTTGCAGCACTTTCCCCACCGTGCAATGCAGTAATTGCACCCACCAATCTACTGTCAAAGCCAATAAATCATGAGGAAATGTGATTTCCTATAAAAATTACAGCATTTAAATCTTCAGGACCACTTGGGCTGGCTATTCCAGTTCTCACAGTGCCTAATGCACCCTGCCCATGTTCATAAAAAATGAAGGACAATGCTACGTGTATATTCACTTTTTTATCTAATCTTTTATATACACTCACAATAGGGTGTGGGGACCACACATTTGAAAATTTTTTATTTATGCAGGCCCCGCGCGCATGTGAGAGGGTGTAACATTTTCGGTACAAAAAATTCGGTACAAATAGAATTGTCCATAAGATACTAATAGAAAATACAGTTCCCAATTTCCCATTTATCTACATTGCACACTGTGTATTGTCAAAAGTAGCTGTATCATAACTTGTACAGGTTTTCTACCTACTACAAGTCGCCATATAAACTCCTGATTAAATGCCTCGACTTTATCTCAAAACTGATGTTCCTCAAGAAGGCAACCAAGTTATATCTGTACAATATCTTAGAAAGTTATTTTTTCCTTCAGTACCATTTCCAAACGTTGCAACATTTTCATGGAGTTCAGTGGTGAAAATCCCCATTGGAACTTGGTGGATGAAGAAAGGAAACACATACACATGAACTTACCTCGAAGATTTTCATTTGGAAACAATGAAGCTGATTCTGAATTCACTTCAGCAAGAACATCTTGTGTGTCAGCAGCTTCATTCCCGCTTTGGCCTATTAGCCCCGAGACGCCATGGACACGTTCTCCCGTGCGTGTCTCTTTATCTCCACCTCTTCTATATCATTGCTTAGCCTCACTCCATCGCAGCGAAGGTAACATCTTCTCTATAGCAGTCACAAACGACTTCATTTATACAGGGTCTGCAAGCAGTAGGATCCATGCATGGAAACAACCAGATTGTACAGAGATGGGACATATCAAGGCTACAATTGGTGAAATTCGGGCTATCTTAGCTTACGGGAAAATGCTTTTCACCACACATGGGGACTACAGAATCCGCGTGTGGGATGTTTCATTGACAGAAAACTTTAGACCAAAGAAGACGATCACCTTGCCTCGAAGAAGGTCATTCTTCTCCTATCTGAAGAAGAATAATGAGCAACATAGAGATTCTATCTCATGCATAGCATACAATCACAAGGAGAAGCTCTTGTACACAGGATCATGGGATAAAACAGTTAAGGTGTGGAAAATCTCAGAAAAACGACACGTTGACTCATTTGTCGCTCATAAAGGTCATGTCAATGCAATTGTCTTAAACCAAGAAGATGGATGTGTCTTCACTTGTTCTTCTGATGGCACAGTGAAGATATGGAGAAGGGTTTTTAGAGAAAGCTCACATATTTTGACAATGACACTTAAGTTTCAACCATCTCCAGTTAATGCCTTGGCTTTATCTCTCTCTCCTGGCGAGTGCGTCCTCTATTCGGGCTCATCAGATGGACTGATAAACTTCTGGGAAAAGGAAAGAATGTCTGGTAGGTATAATCACGGGGGATTCTTGCAAGGCCATCATTTTGCAGTTCTTTGTTTAGCAACAATAAAAGATCTAATCCTTAGTGGTTCAGAGGACACAACCATACGAATATGGAGGAGAGAAGATGGGAACTCCTACCATTCATGTCTTGCAGTCATTGATGGTCATCATGGACCAGTCAAGTGCTTGGCTGCTGCTCTAGAAACTGAGGAAATCATGATGGGGCTGTTAGTCTATAGCGCCAGCCTAGATAAAACTTTTAAGGTATGGAGAGTCAAACTTTATCCCGCAGAGAAAGAGAAACTGGAGAAATCAGAAGCAAATGAACAGCACTCAAAAACAACAGAATGCCAACTGAGTCCAGTGTTATCACCTTTATGGGTAGAGAAGAAGATTCAGGGAAGTGATTTCTGAACTAGAAGAAATAATAACTATAATAGCAGAACCAGCCGAGCCAACAACTTCAAGAGTAATATCTATTTAGGTATCTAGTAAACACTGGATAGGACATTTAGTAGCCAACAACCACTGTATAATCCATCAATATACAACTGAAGAAGATATAATCTCTCTTTGATGTTGTATATCTCTATAGTATTTGAATTTTATTGTAGCTATCACTAAAAGTAGAGAGTAGCTTTTCTTGGCAATATATAATCACCGCCATGCTCTCTCTTTGGAAGAGGAACTGAAAAAAGGATCCTTCCAAAGACTAATCTGAGCAACAGCAATTACACGTAAAACATGTACTTCCTGTACTACTCAAGGAAATTATCGACATATCAAGTCAAAAGCTAGGAATTTCTGCAGTGTCCCAGTTTGCCTCACAACAAAGCCCATAAACATCCCTTTCAATTAATCAAAATGTCTTTATTCTGGATCCAACCACTGCAAGGTACTAGGGATCCATATCATTGGCAACTGATAACAAAATTGATAGTTTCCCCTCAAAACCTTCCTGGCCATGCTAGATAAAATACAAAGGAAGTTTTGAGGTCAAGCTAAAGCATGCATTACTCTCGTGGCCATGCCAAATTGACAGTGCAGTAGAAATTGGTTATAGTCGTTGAAAGAAGTAAGCATTCTTCATTTCTCATTTTCATTTGAAGAAGCAAACAGCTTTTTCTCCCATTTCTGAATGAACTAGCCTTCCTTGAAATAAAGTAGATCTAATGCAGGCCAATATCTTCACTTATAACATGCATAAGAATGAGCTCTAGACCTTTGCGCAGCACACAAAGAGCAAGCCAGATGAAACCTCTCCCATCTCTTGAACTTATGTAGAGGGAGAATTATGCGATCAGGGAACATAAAAGTGAATATATTTTTTCTATATGGTAGACTTGCAAACAAAAGATAAATTAGGTTCAACCTGTTAGCATTTTTTGCTGTATGGTATACTTGATAGCAATTTCTGTGCAAGCAAGAGGATATTCCTAAGGTGATCCGGTTCGGTGGTTTTAAAGAGAAATAAGCTGAACCCGAATTTTCGGGTATTTAGTAAGTGGAATCATTCGGTTCTCGAGTTCCGCATAATAATTAATTTTTTTAATATTTACAACGACGCTACATTAATTCAACTAATGACATGTTAAATTTTAACTTTTACAAATAACGTAGTCCAATCCCTTAATATCTTTTGCGTCTCTCTTTGTTGAGTTCTTCATAAATTTGACTGTTAAATCACAGAAAAAGGAAGATAACGCACTCACAATAATAAAAATAGGCGCACCGAGCTTCCAATTTGATTTCTCCAAAACGGCAAAAATGGCATTATAATAAAATAAGAAATTTGGGTAAAACTTAAATCAATTTGATTAAGTTAGACTTCGACTATAAACTAAAAATAGGAGAATCATATTTTGAGTTTGAGGTAAATTAATTAGTTAGCAAATTTATTTAGAAAAAAATAAAATAAATTGAATTATTTAAGATTAAAAAATAAAAAATAAAAAATAGGGAAATTCAATTCTTGGTCTAGAGCTGAGAACCCAACTGAACCCATCAGTTATCAACACAGATCCTCGTTCACGTATTTAATTTAAAAAGAACCGCTCGATTCGGACCTAGTTCGGTTCGGGAGTTTTGTACAACCCTAAATATTCCAATGCCCCAACAATTTGAGGAAAGTTCACCCCCATAAGATTACTTAAATAAAACAGAAAGACTCAAGAATCAGTTCTTTGACCAACAAATTCCATCATGAATCAATAAAAAACTCATTATATTTTCTTTTAATATAAAAAATAAATGTCTTTCATTTAAAAGCTTCACTCTGAAGCACCTGAATATAGTACAAGCTGATGAACATTAACAACCATTAGAGCAGGGGAACATTCCAAATCAAACATTCTATTCCTATTATACAAGGCAGTAAATCATCAACGTATACAAATCAATCTAGTTGCATGTTTTCAGGAAATGGAATGGAAGCACAGCAATGGTAATATCCATTCTCATCAAAAGCAAACCTCTGAGAAAGATGAGCTTCGCGTATAAGATACTCTCCCCATTCCTCAGAACCATATTGATCAAAGATTCCTCTGGCATCAAATGAATCGAGTTTTCTTGTTCTTTTCTTCCTAAAGGTATTAATTATACGTAAAAAAACATATCAGTTTTCCCAATAGACAGAATGAAGCATAATGGTATATACTTACCAACATAGAAAAAGATTTCAAAAGCCATAAATAAGATGCACAAACATAGAATAGTACCTTTTTCTGTGTCGTGCATTCATAACAGTAGCATGCAACTGCAATCCAAAGATGAAAATGCCTTTGTCAACATTAATTCCAACAGAAAATATTAGGAATAGAAGTTAGTGGAATTGGGTGCTCCGGACACCCAGGAAAATAGAGCTTAAACAGGAAAAGTAATTGACATTTGATAGAATACAGGGTAGTAAACAACATATAATGTAATGGAAAGGAGTGTAATCCTGGTTCCAAAAAGTTCCCAGTTGAGTGTCTGATGGGCACATTTCCTGATATCTAAACATTTTCTAAAGTTTTAATCCAAGAATTGTCAATAGAAAAATTACAAGGATAGACTGAACCATAGGGTAGAAGTCCAATTTAGACCAATAGCACAGTCCTTCGCCAGTATAAATGCATAGACTTGCAACAATCAAGCAGGGGTCAAAGCATCAGAGAGAGGGTGATGGAATGGATACACTTGAAAACATACAAAATGTAGTAAGCAACGTAACAATTTGTCCTGGACTTGATAAAATGTTCTAATGAAGGAGAACAAAGTACCTTTAGCTTCTGCTGCACATCTTTTTCAATAACTAGACCAGCGTCAACAAATGCATCAATGATGACGTCTAAGAAAAGCTTAGGAAAATAAGAAGTGATTATTACTGAACAGTTATAAAAGCCAACAAAACTCTTGTTCCTATAAACATCAACAATATTAGCATAGAGATAAATAGATGCCATAAATACGGATACAACAGGCACGCAAAAGTCGGTCCTCGCCACCAATTTCCTGAACAGGAGCATAAAGGATGTGGGCCTTGGCAAACGATCCTCTCATGCATTCCTGCGAGGGCAAGGCATACAAAACGTTAATGCCACAAACACTTTAATACTAGAAAAGTTAAGACAAGCAATGAGGTTCCATGATCTCATCTCACGAAGAAAGATGGGCATAATGATCTCATTTCGAAACCAGCTATTGCGAGAATCATTTTACACAATATCATCCATAACATTAGCCTTATTTTCTGGTGACATTGTATCAAAGGTTTGGCTGAGTTCTTACATTAAATAGAAATTGTATACATCCTAAATATGGTAATGAGACTAATTACAATAATTTACCATCAATTATATATGTATTTATAGTATGCAATCTCCATAATCTTCACCCGTAATCTTCATTCTCATTGACATCCCCCCTCAAATTGATGTTGGGCGATCAAGAAGGATCAATTTGCCGAAAAAAATTGATGACGTGGTCGCGTCATTACTGTGGTGAACAAGTCAGCGATCTGAACATCAGTGTGGTGATGTGTGGAAGGGAAATAATGTGACCATCATAAGCCTCACGAATGGAGTGACAATCCACTTCAATGTGTTTAGTGCACTCATGAAACACATGATTAGCAGCAATTTGAATGACACTAGTATTATCAGCATATAGTGGAGTAGGCCTAAGTTGAGGACAACCAAGCTCCGATAAAAAGCCTCATAGCCAAACGATTTTAGAACAGGCACAAGACATAGCACGAAACTCAGATTCAGTGGAAGACTTAGAAACATGATCTTGTTTCTTGCTGCGTCAGGAAATTAGTGCACCTCCAAGAAACATGCACCAACCTGTAATTGAGAGACGAGTATCCGCACATCCAGCCCAATCCGCGTCACTATATCCGATCAACTCGAGAGAAGAATTTGCAGGAAAGAAAATACCCCTATCGGGTGTACTCAGCAAGTATCGTATAATGAGACGAACCGCAGTCAAATGAAGATGTCGTGGAGCATGCATAAACTGACAAACCTGTTGTAGAGCCAAAGAAATATCTGATCGAGTAATAGTGAGATAATTCAAACTACCCACTAACTGACGATATAGAAAGGGATCAGGAAGGAGATCCCCTTTATCCATACGGTACTTCACACCTCTAAAGGAGTATCAACCGAGCGACCATCGCGAAGTCCAGCCAAAGTAATTAACTCCTCCAAATATTTGTTTTGATGTAGATAAGTTCCGGCTGGACTTGAAAGCACCTCAAGACCTAAGAAATATTGCAAAGGACCCAAATCTTTCATATGGAAAGAATCCTTTAATTGGGTATGAAGTTGAGATATCAGTCCAGAATCAGTACCAGTAATAACAACATCATCAACATAGACCAAAAGAAGCACAGTGCCCACTTTGGTGGCAGAGATGAAGAGAGAGGAGTCATATTTACTCTGAGTAAAGGAGTAACCCAAAAAAGTAGAACGAAACTTATCAAACCAAGCACGAAGAGCCTGCTTTAACCCATAAAGCGAACGCTTTAGCTTACACACATCGGAAGATGGCAACGAAAAGAGACCCGTAGGAGGTGTCACATAAATATCTTCCTTAAGATCACCATGTAAGAAAGTATTATTGGCATCCATCTGTCACAAAGGCCAACCTCTGGAAGTAGCTATAGCCACAATAGTTCAAACCGTTGTCATCTTGGCAACAGGGGCAAAGGTCTCCTCATAATCCACCCCATATTCTAGACGATTCCCAAGAGCCACCAATCGAGCTTTATATCGTTATAGCGTTCCATCATATTGAAGCTTAAGAGAATAGACTCATTTGCACCCAATAGGTCGGATACCAGAAGGGCAAGGAACAATATCCCATGTGTGATTCTCCTGAAGAGCTTAAAGTTCTACTTGCATGGCTTTCTCCTAACAGGGTTGACTAGCAGCCTGAGAATAAGAAGTAAGAACTGTAAAATGAGATAAAGTTGCAGAGAAGCCATACTGATTAGGAGGATGAGTAACACGTGTGGATCGCCGAAGAATAGCGGATTCTGGGATGGATTCGGGATCGGGCTGGCGGTCTGGGGGCCATCATCGCTGATATACCACACCCGATTTAAAACGCTCCACAGAACTAAATTCATTCGCAAAGCTAATAAGCGGACCCAAATCAGGAGATGAAACATGTGTTGGAAGTAGTACTGATTCTCAAAAAAATCACATTGCGAGAGATACGAAAACGATTAACAACACCATCATAGCAAATGAAACTTTTCAGAGCAATGATGTAACCTAAGAAAGCACAATGTGCAGATTGAGCACCAAGCTTATGACGTTCATGAGAAGGTAGATGGACAAAGCAAACACAGCCAAAAGTATGTAACATGTCATAGCTAGAATGTCTACCATACAAACGGAAATAAGGTGAGTCAAAATTCAAGGTATGAGCAGGAAGTCGATTAATCAGATATACTACTGTGGAAAGAGCTTCGACCCGAATAGGTGACGATTCTTTCGTTCTACCACTCCATTCTGCTGAGGGGTATATTGACAAGAGCGTTGAGAGATAATACCATTTGCTGTAAGAAGGATCGACACTGATGAGACATATTCCCCACCGTTGTTAGACCGCAATATTTGAATACTAGAGGAGAATTGTGTCTCAACTTAAGCTACAAAAGTTTGAAGAATGAAACCAACCTCACTTTTAGACCCCAAAAAATATGTGTAACGACTGAAATCATCAATAAATGCCACAAAATACTTATAATGAGCATGTGAAGTCAGAGGTGCCACTCCCCAAACATCACTATGAATAATCTCAAAGCATTTATGAGCACGATTGCCATGAGATGGAAATGGAAGAGTCTTACTTTTTCCAAGTTTACAAGCATTACAATTGAAAGACAAATTTGAAAATTGGAATTGATCTTTATTACCCAAAAAATCACACTTCAACAAATGAGATAAAATTAAAGTATTGGAATGACCCAATCGCTTATGTCAAACTTCATGTTTAAATCTATCACTAATACAAGCCAAAGACATAACAGGAGGAATAGTAAATTGTAGTGGAAACAATCTTCCGACCTTAGGCCCCTTCGCGATCACTTTCCCCGATCCCCGATCCTGCACAAGACAACCAACACGAGAGAAACACACATCACAGTTACTATCAACTAATTGACCAACCGAAATCAAGTTTGTAGATAAGCCCGAAGATACAAAAACATTATCGAAAGAAGGCCCAATATCACCAACAACAATAATAGGAAGAGTATTGTCATTGGCAATCTGAATGTATTGTGTACTAGTGTATCGGCGAATATTATGTAAGAAATCAGAACTACCACCATATGATTTGATGCCTCTGAATCAACAAACCAATGAGAAGAAGCAATTTGACCTTTACCTTGCAAGCCCAAGGCAAAGAAAGCAGAAACAATCATCTGCTCAACTATTTCTGGAGTAAGAACAGGTTGACTAGTGTTAGCTTGAGAGAGTGCCGGTTTAGGACCTTGTGCAACTGCTTAAAATGCTTGAGTTCGTCGGTGTGGAGGTTTTGTGGGACAGTCCTTGATGATATGGTCTGGTTGTTTACAGTAATTGCAGACTTTCTGAGGACAGTTACAAGCAATATGTCCGCATCCTTTGCAGCTAAAACACCGTAGTTTACACATGCCATGTCCTTGGGCAGCATATGCAACGGGGACCACAGTAGAAGAAAAATCAGCTTCTGTAGTAGTTTGGGTTGTCGTCGTTCCTCACGCAAAAGTTCACCCGAGCACACATCTAAAGAGGGAACCGGATCATGATTCAATAAACCAACCTGACCACTTCAAATTCGGTTCGTAATTTCATAAGAAACTGATCCCTCTTGCCAACTTCTTGAATATCTTGTAGTGCTGATAATGTCGCCGCAAGGACCTTAGCATGAATTATACCCGAGTACTCGCTCCACAAATTCAAAAAACCAGAATAATATTGCTCAATTGTAAAATTACTTTGAGTGTAGTTAGCAAATTCTAACTCCAACTGAAATCGTCGTACATTATTGTCTTGGTAATAAATCCACTTCAAGTAATCCCACATCTCCTTAGCAGTAGTGAAAGAACGTAGATTGTTTACCATATGAGCCTCCATGGATCCCAAAATCCAAGAGATAATACGAACATCCCGTGTTTCCCATGCACTGAGATCCTAGTATCGTCAGGGGCTTTAGATGACCCATGAATATGACCCCAAAGCTCCTTCCCTATTAAGAAGAACTTGAATTGAGATTCTCATATACAATAATTACAAAATATAACCCAAACAAAACCAATCCACACCGGATCCAAAATTGCAGCCCAAATCAATTCCCACCTAAAATCAGTCCACAAAATTAAATACAGAATCAGCCCGAAAGTAATTTTTCAGGCCCACTCCAACATAATCCTAAAATTAGCCCAATAGACCCCTCAAACAGAGTCGGCCCAAAATTAATTTCAGGCCCACACAATCCTAAAATCAGCCCACCAACACAACTCACTCCAACACAGGCCAGAACCCACATAATCCTCACTGAAGACCCCTCAAACGAATCCAAAATGGCAGCTCAAATTAGTTACACCTCAAATCACCCTCAAACGGAGCTCGAACGGACTGCCAGTACGGCCAGAACATACGCAAGGAGTCGACCACACACAGGACACCGGAATCGCGCCGATTACTCACAGAAAAACGCCGGAAAAGAAACTCCGTTGCTCACCCAGAAGTCAACCGTCCACGAATTGCTCGAAATCACGTTGAGCCCACACACAGGACATAGGAATCGCGTCGATTACTTACGCCGACAATTGCCCACAGAGACGCCAGAAGAGGAACTGAAGAATAGTAGAGAATTTAGCAATTTCTTCTATAGGTATGGCTCTGATACCATATCAAAGTTTTGGCTGCATTGCCTTCCCGTTTGAGAGTTCTTACATTAAATAGAAATAGTGTACATCCTAAATATGGTAATGAGACTAATTACAATAATTTACAATCAATTATATATGTATTTATAGTGTGCAATCTTCACCCGTAATCTTCATTCTCATTGACACATTGCACATTGATAAAGTGATTTGATCAATGCATTGAATTACTTGGAAGGAATGCAGATGCAGTTCAGTTCAACTCCAAAGTTAAAGGTGAATAGAAAATGATCAGTTCCCTTAATCATAATGAACAGGAACCGCGTGCTAACATTTTCTTAGGGGCGGATGAACGAGTCTAGTAACATCAATTTAAGAAAGGGAAGGTAAAAGCCAATAAAATTTTCGTATAACTATCATAAACATAAGTAAAAAATTGCATGAACTCGTTACAACCTATTATCAACATGTCAACTGAGGGGAAAACTTACCAGCCCTTTGAGTCTAATAGAGACAGGACGGTTATCCAAAGCATCCAGTACTTTTGATGAGACACTCTGGAACGATAGGAGCAAAATTACTGTCAAAAAAATCACAAGCTGCCTAAATAATTTAATGGGAAAAAAGGTCACCTGCAAAACCTCAGCAGCTGCTTTAACTCGATCCTTATTCCATAACTTTAGCATGAGAACCGTCAAGTGAAATGTTTTTGGTTTGATAAATATAGACTTTTCGATCCCTAAATCTGAATGAGAAGATCCTAATAGAAGAAGAAGAATATCCTAATAGATATTATACATATTGAATAAATATAGGCCTAAATCAGGAGACTGATAGAACTATTGCAAGACATGGGGCCATGGGATTATCTTAGTGGGTTTTTAAGCTGTTCATAAAACAAAAAGGGTGTTGAGCAAAATTTGCAAGCGATGGTGAGATAATTTTTCAATCAACCCAATTAAGAAAACGAACATAAAATAGAATGAAATTAAAACAACTCCTAGCAGATAGACAGACAGACAGACAAAGCTAAAACATAAGGTATTAAATACATTAATTTTGGATGAATAAGACCGTGCGGTTCACGTACCTAATAATTTAGAAGACTTTAAATCCAAGGCAGGAGACTTGGACGCTTTAGCAGGGTAACTTACAAGAGGTACATTGGTTATATTAATTTTAACATGTGCATCAGCATCTTCAGCCTTGAGATCAACAGATACTAGTGGTGTTTTATCCGATTGATGGTCCTTGTCTTCCTCATCGGAAGTATCACCACTCGAATTAGGATCCAGATCCTCACCTCGATTAAGTTCTACAATTCCAAGTATTGAATTCTGAAAATTGACAAGTTTATCAACCAGTCCAGGATGGATAGCCAAAGGAAGTGAAATAAAGTGAGAATAGTCGAGGTTTGGGCTCTTGACCGCCTGTTATAAACATAACTGTATGTTAATAATGCGAGCAAACTACAAGGGAAAAGTAGGCTTGCTCTAAGTAAACAACCTTAGATAAGTTTCTAGGCAGAGAATATTAAAAAGTTTTAGTAAATAAATACTCTGTGGACCATTCTAATTCATTCAAGCATTTACGAGGAATATTTACAATCATTATCTTTAACATCGATCCTCATTTAGCACTCTCATGAACACATATGATAGTTCTCAGCTCTGACCGTATTAATTATGCTAAGTTCATGTCTTTGGGGCCATTCGCTATGATTCACAGTGACTTATGGGAGCCTTCATGAACTCCTAATCGTACTGGTACAAAATGGTTCGTTACATTTATTGACGATCATACTCGAGTTGGTTGGATTTACCTATTAAAAGAAAAAACAGATGTCTGCTCTGTATTTATCAACTCTCATTCGATGATTCAAACATATGCTATTTTACCAGTGTGCTTGTCCACAATAATTAATTCTCGCTGACCACTTCTTATAGCAATCATCGAATCAATAGCAATAATTACTACTTTTTTTAGTCATATTGTATTTACATAGACTTTTATTCATTACGTTACCGAAAAAGAAATAAAGGGGATTATTTTTCTTCCTTCAAATTGTATCTGATTAAATCCAGGAATTGTAGACAATCCCTCATTTCCATCCCCGTGGAAAAAAAAAAAATAGATCTTTCATTTTTCTACCACATATCCTATTTTGATAGATAATTGTTCATAATATTTCAATACCACTCCGCGGACTACTTACAAAAATATGGGATAGTTCATATGTCGACACTCCCCAACAAAATGGGATTGTCAAACGAGAAAATAGACCTCTTTGAAGTAGCCCGAGCATTAATGTTCACTACAAATATGCCAAAACTATTCTAGGGAGATGCTATCTTAACCGCAACCAACCTCAACAATCGATACCCAGTCATACTCTCTTCTTCAAATTACCTCTCCAAAGGTTTTAGGAATTTTTTCCTACCTCCTGCCTTAATTCAAGTCTACCTCTCAAAGTAATCGGCTGCACAACCTTCGTTCACATCCATAAAAAAAAAAAAAAAAAAAAGAACTCGATCCTTGTGCACTCAACTGTGTTCTCATTGGATACGCACCCACTAAAAAGGGTTACAAATGCTATGATCCAAATGCAAAAAAAAAGTCTTTGTTAGCATCGATGTCACTTTATTTGAACGAACACCTTCTTTCCAAAAGCCTTCTCTTCAGGGAAAGAACTTGTAAAGATCAATTCATTGACTTTACTTTCTATTCTTCTGAACATATACCAAACACTGAACCTACAATACCATCTTGTTCCAAAATGACATCTATGGAAAAGAACTTGAACACGGGGGGAGATGTAGGAAAACAAAGTGACGGGGAGATATTGGTATACTTAAGGAAGCCAAAAACAAAGTACAGAAAGACCTCACACCTGAAGCACCAAGAGAGTCAAAACTGGTGATAGATCCGAATCTTCATGAAAACATTCTAAATAAGGCTGAATCTCCAGACATCAATTTGCCAATTGCTCTCAGGAAACAAACTCGATCATATACCCTCCATCCTATTTCAAAATTCATAACTTATAACTATCTATCTAAAGGGTTTCCGTGTATTTACATCTAACTTTGATAGTACAGAAATCCCAAAGAATATTCAGAAAGCCCTAGAAGTTTCCAAGTGGAGGGAGGTTGTAACGGAGGAAATGATAGCTTCGCGAAAAGTGGATCTACTTCAAGAAAAAAGATAGGTTGTAAATGGGTGGTCAATATGAAGTATAAAGCTGACAGAACAATAAGAAGGTATACGTTGATTATTCCGAGACATTCGCACCAGTATTAAAACTGAATACAATTTGGGTCCTTTTATCCTTGGTAGCTAACTTGGATTTGTCACTTCAACAACTAGATATTTAAAATGCATTTCTGAATGGTGAACTAGAAGAAGTTTTCATGACTTTTGTGAAAGGAATGAAGAAAGACTACTTACAAACTCAAAAAATCTCTACATGTTCTCAAGCAGTCACTCAAAACATGATTCGAAAGATTTGCAAAGGTGCTGAAAAAATAAGGATATAAGCAAGGACATTCAGATCATACTATGTTTTTCCAACAATTCGAAGATGGGGCGAAGACAATTCTGATAGTGTACGTCGATGACATAATTATGACAGGAAACAATCTAGAGGAGATGGAAAGACTAGAAAGAAGTCTCGCCACTGAATTTGAAGTAAAAGATCTGGGGCAAATGCAGTATTTCTTGGGAATAGAGGTTGCAAGATAGAAAACAGGTGTCTAACAATAAAAATACATTCTTGATCTTCTAAACGAAACCGGCATGCTTGGTTGCAAACCAAGTGACAACTATTGAAACGGGGGAAAAAATAGAAGACATGGAGAACCTAGTCGAAAAGGACAGGTATCAAAGACTAGTTGGCAAGCTAATTTACCTAGCACATACTATGCCTAACATTGCATTCACAATTAGTATGGTAAGCTAACATATACATTCTCTTAAGGAAATCCACATGGAGGTAGTATACCGAATTTTGAGATACCTCGAAGGATCATCTGGAAAAAGATTATCCTTCAAGAAAAATGAAATGGAGGAAATAGTGGTAATCACAGATACAGATTGGGCTAGATCATCAAAAGATATGAGATCAACTACCGATTATTGTACTTTTGTATGGGGAAACCTAGTAACCTGAAGAAGTAAGAAACAATATGCAGTGATCAGGAGCACAACGGATATGTGAAAGATTATGATTAAAGAAACTATTAGAAGAATTGCAAATCACTTTAAGGACACCAATCAAACTTTATTACGATAACAAGGCAGGCATCAACATCCCGCTCAATACAATCCAACACAATCGAACAGAACATGTAGAAGTGGATAGACACTTTATCAAAGAAAAGATAGATGATGGTGTTACTTGTATAACTTGTGTCCCTACAAAAAGAGCAAACTGCAGACATTTTCCCAAAATGACTACCTCGTCAAAACTTCAACTATTTTATTAGCAAGTTGAAAATGATCAATATCTATGATTCAATTTGAAGGGGAGTGTAGAAATCTGAAAAATGGGATTACTATAATGTAGTAGTGATTGATTTAGAATTTGATTCATTGTACTTTATTATTTAAACATTCCTAGTTTGGATAGATTTTTTCTTTCCTAGTTTAGGAGATCACATTTCCATTCTCTTCACATATATTGTACTATAAATTATGGCATATAGATTGTAAATTCATAAATATAGAAAATAGTTTTGTTTCACACATAATATGAACTCTGGCCCGCACTCCACATTACTTCCTACATAGCCAATCTGAGGCCTTTCAATGGTCCAAATGATGCATTTAGCCAAATCCCCATGAAGAGGTTGAACCTTCATGGACGAGGTGAGGCATTGCGATGCGCTGCAGTCCTAATCTGAGATGAACAACCTTTAGGCATATGAGGCACAATCCCCATAAGATCTTTCGTACAAGACCTATGATTGATTGATGTAACATCTCTGCAATATTTACTCTACCAAGTCAATTCGTTAGTCTACTCTGTAGACTTACATGACAGGCCTAGACCGTAGGATGGCTATTTGTCAAAAATATTAAATACCCCTGACACTAAAACTGATGGTCACATGGCATCCACATAATAAACGAACCCAGACCCGAACTCCATGTCACTTCCTACATGGCTGATTCGAGTCCCTTCAGTAGTCGAAATGATGCATTCCACCAAACTCCCATGCAGAGGTCAAAGCCTCATGAATGAGGTGAAGCGATGCTATGTGCTGCAATACCAATTCGAGGTAAACAACCTCTAGACATATGAGAAAAATTCCCCATAAGAACTTTCGAACGAGATCTTCTATGATTTATTGATGTGACATCTCTGCAGCAACCACTCTACCGAGTCAATGCGTCAGTCTACTCTTACATGCTAGGCGTAGGTCATAGAGTGGCTAATTGTCAGAAATATTAAATGCCCCCGACCCTAGGACTGATGGAATGACATTTGTGACAAGACGCATCAACTGTTAAGATGAGGCCACATCTCTTCATTCAACGATTATCATTTTTCCTCTCCTATTATAAAAGCTCACACTTAGTGTCATTTGAAGGTAATGCAATTTTACACTCTCAACCCTAATAATGCTCTCTAGTTTGACTCTCTAAAACCGGTTCCATCCTGCCTCCTATGTCTGAACACCTTCGTGGCTCAAGTTTATAGCACGTTTCATACCTAAATATATCCTTACAAGCTGACGACTTGATTGTTGAGTGCACGCAACCGCCTCCCCTACCTTCGAAAAAGGCCATGTGTTCCTAACGGGGTAAGAACTACGTAGACGTGATTGAAGCATGAATCCGTTGGCCACGTCATCAATGCAGAAATCCATGCTAACAACAATCATAAAAGGTATTCCCAAAACACTTTACTACATTAATGGATGACAATTTTTTTTACTACTTGGCAAAAAAAGGATTGCCAAGCTGTAGAAAAATATACCATCAAATAAAGATAACAATCATATAAGGTATTCCCAAAAAAATTACTATATTAACGTACCCTACCTTCGAAGAAGGCCATGTGTTCCTAACGGGGTAAGAACTACGTAGACGTGAGTGGAGCATGAATCCGTTGGCCACGTCATCAATGCAGAAATCCACGCTAACAACAATCATAGATAGTATTCCCAAAACACTTTACTACATTAATGGATGACAAAAAATTTTTTACTACTTTTACTTGGCAAAAAAAAGGATTGCCAAACTATAAAAAAATATACCATCAAATAAAGATAACAATCATATACGGTATTCCCAAAAAAATTACTATATTAACGTATGAGAAAAAATATTTCCGCAGCTTGACAATCCTTTTTTGCAGTTGGCTTTGAACAACATGAGTAAAACCATGAAAAAAACTACAACACATACAGGCAAACACAAGAAACGGAACCTTCAATTATCTTATATGTAATTTCGCAAGATGGATATCAACATTGGTTTCTCGACGAACATTTTAAATTTTTTTAAAAAAAGTAAATGAGAACACTACCGGGCGAGACTTAAAATTAAATAAATTAACACAACTCAAATAACTACTTCAACCTTGTCGATAATGATTTGTATTTTCTCTGATGCTTTGTTAACACTTTCTGCAGAGTTGCCCTCAATGACTGCAAGAACAAGCATAGTGTTTAGACATGTTAATTGGAGCAACTGACATTGTATCTTAAGTCTGTAAACCAATCAAAAGGCTCAATGTGAGTTAGAATTCAAACCACACACGAACGCATAATAACAGGATAACATGGAAAGTAGAAAGAGAGAAGACAAAAGGCTGAGGATGAGGAAATCAGTAAAGAGAGGTGTTGGATGCAACAATAAATACACTCAGTTAATAATAAAGTTTTCAACAAGAAATCCGTGTTGCACTCGGGATTTAGTAAATATCAATTTTCATGTCAACGAGGCTAGAAAGAATAATGGCAATAGGCTGCCTATGCTCAAGCATAGATTCCTATTGTATTATGGTGCATGGTTTGTTCTGCATCGACAATCAAGAAGAAAGGAAAGAGCTAAAAGGAGGTATTCGGGGTTATAAGACTTTGACGAATATTATTGAAAAGGACATACAACATCAAGGTCCAATATCAGCATCAATTATAGCAATCGTAGATCTAATTTATCATAGAATATAACAAAATATGTAGGAATTTTTTACAACAAAATAAACCAAGAATATTATGAAGAATGCATTACCATTAACAACCCATTTTTTCTTCTTGAAAATGACATTCTTAACGCAGAACTGAATATATTTTGATTAAAAGCAAGAGACTTACTGACAGAATCATCCTTTTTAGATGATGGAAATATAATATTGACTCCCATATCCTTTTCAATCTCTTTTTGAGTGGCACCCCTGTTGAAATATACGTAAGACATTAGATAAATTACTAGTTTCCATCTACACAATCTACACAACAGTACATGTCATGTTCATACTCTTTCCCTTTGATGAAACGCATTAGTGACACCCCTACCTACAAAATGTGCACAAGATAAGATAAAATTAGTTGCGGTTCAGGGGAAGGCATGTGCCCAAAATAAATAGGAAATCAGTATTCAGTAACAAAAAAAAAAAGGAAATTTCTAATTTAAAAGATGTCTTTTTAAAGATCTAGATTTAAAAATTAACGCTTACTCATATAACATTATAATTTATAAGAGAATAATTTTAGAGGAATGGAAGGTTTTTTATTTCTAGTCAAATAAAATACATATTTCAGAAAGCACGGGACTTGCTTCAGAGTGAAGTTAAAAAAACCTCCCACTCCTTGCAAGTAATTCAAAAGAATACCAATTGACAGTTCTTGATTCACCTAGGCTTGGGTGTGGGGTGGGTCGGTCCAGGTATTTCAATACCCGGAATCACCCATTATATTTCGGGTATTTCGTAAATGGAACAATCCAGGTCCTTGTAATTACTGTAACCAAACCAGAACCGTCGGTTCGGGTTCGGTTCTACCCATAACATTTTTTATATACATTGAATAAACATTTTTCATGTGGTCTTTCAGTACATATACTTAACATGCTACTACTCGACAATATTTGTTAAAGGAAAAAATTCTGCGAAGAAATCTTCAAGCAGCAAAATAGTGAAACAAAAAACCACGAAAAGACAAGAAAATTAAAACATTAAAAATTAAATTACAATTTGAGAAAAAATTATTTTTTCTTAATAAATCATATACGACAAGTGAAGCATGTTAAAACCTATAATTTAATTATGAACAATACTTAAGTTTTTCTACTCTTAAAACAAACTGACAGAAAAAATATTGAATGTCTAAATCGATACATGACTATTTAGTATCAAGAAATTGCATTCCACATACTGAACTCACTCTATTTAAATAAAAAGAAAAAAGAAAAATTATATTTTAAAATGACAAAAGGTACACCGCATCGCAAGCTATGAATATATCAAATTTAATTGCCACACATTATAAAAAAATTCACTTAAATTTGTAAACAATGCAAGAAAGTAAAAAACTCGAGTAGCAAAGAATGACCGCTTTGATTCATCAACTTACACCACAATCTAGCTAAAACTTTTTGATTCATATAAAGTTCAAATTGCAAATATTAACATGTAAACCTCTTAAATGAATAAATCTCATGTGAGGCGTGAGGAAAAAAGTAAAAGTCAATATTGATTTCTTAGGATTAGAGTTTAGAGTTTTAGACTAATTACTACCCAAAATATAGTTTTTAGGTTTTGTATTTTTTTTACCCATCCTATAAATTATAAATAAAAAATCGATTTCATTCAAATATCAACGGTTCTAGTTTAGAAACCAAGAACCGAACCGAACCCAGGTGGTTATCGGTTATCGGTTATGAGTTCAAATTCCTAATTTATTTTTTTGGGAACTGGAGGTTCCAGTTTGGTTTCGGTTCGGGAGAATTGGTCCATTTAAAATGCCCATGCCTAGATTCACCTGTCATAATCATTATAGACGGCACTGAAAAGATAAAAGTGGCAGAGGTATAAATGAAAATAAAAATGATAATTTCTTCTCTCTATCTATTGTATAGTATTATATGGAACAAACAATGACCAAGACTTTGACTTTCATTACTCGTTAGATTCAGTAGTAGACTTATTGATTGCACATAATATCACAAATGAGAAGATAAAAAATATTGTACAAATGCTAGAATGAATAAAACCTTTATTTTGGTCCAACTCGATTCTAAAACTAGTAATTCTATTTATTTTCCTTTTAGGTACCACATTTGTAAATTATAAAAATAAATGAGTATTTTATGCCCATAATGATTTGTAAAATAACTAATACTAAGAACAGGTATGGTGAAGACCGTAAAGAGATGATGAATTCAAAGTTGATACAAGAAAAAAAAAAGGTAACTAAAAAGTTTATTCTTTCCTAGAGCATCCATAGTCTCTTCGCATGCCATCCCACTACTAAAAGTGCACACCTTCTCAAAAAGTGATTCATATTACAAACAATGTCCATAGGTTTTTCCAAATACACTAAATAAGTAAAGAAATCAATATGGAGACATGTGAAAGAAAAGCCAATAACATCCTGTGATAATAGCCAAGGAAGGAAATAAGCCAACAACTGCTGAAACTTGAATATTAGGCTTTATATTTTACAATAAGGATATTGGTTCCTCAACGTCACCTCAAAAGAAAAATGTCATTTTATTGTATTCCATAATGTGATTCAACAGATGACAGTAATGTCTTCAATTAGGGACAACGGGTTTTGTAGATCTAGAGAATGCTTGTGACATGGTACCTAGACATGTATTATGATGGGTTTTTGTCAAGAGTATTTACGAAGGGGCTGTGATTATATTGAGAAAAATTATGTAGGAGAGACGGGGTTTGGAGTTGTTAAGGCATATCAAAGGCCTTTTTCAAGTTCTTCGTTGTTTGTTTTAACGAGGCAGACTTGCAATTTTAGTTCTCTTGTAACTACATTCTCTTCTTTGAAATCGGCTCTTGAATACTACCTTATGGGTGAAAATATGTATAGATACTACATATGGTGTTCTCAGAGCAAAAGTACCACATGAAGAAAATGTTGGACGACTCTTCTAGGATTGTGTTGTAGTAGACAATCACAATTAATAGTTTCCTACTACAATTGTGATTTATCTTTTCTAGTTTTCTTTTATAATTGCAATAGGTTTTATCTTTTTTGTCTTATTTCTTTTAGATTAGGATTTTAATTTATTTCCTTTTAGAATTAAGTTTCCTTATATTAATATGATTAGCGAATGATTTTGCCTATAAACATAAAGGCATTGTACACTTTTTTATCACAATCATAAATTAATACAAAGCAAAATTATTCCGATATAGTTCTTAATTTCAATTCTTATTACAAGAATTCATAAACGCTTTCGCACCAAATTGGCATCAGGGCAAGGAAATTATCTTAATCCAATGGCCAATGAATGTCCTGGTGGCATGCAGTTATGGAGGCTCGACAAACTCGAACAACGAATCGATGGAATCGATGACAAATCTATTAGCACAAACTCTTAATAATCCGATAGATCTAATTAGTGTTGACCTCAGAAGCACGGACACGCTGGCGGAGACAACGTATCCGTGTCCGACACGTATCAGACACGGGTACGCCTCCGACACGTCGCCGNACATGCTGTCGGCGTCCACGTATCTATGTCCGACACGTATTGGACATCGGTACATCTCCGACACGTCACCGACATGTGTCCCAGTTCCTTGCGGCGTATCAGGAGACAGAGATGCAGATGGCTGGAAGAAAAGTAAGAAAAACAGATGGGTGGAAGAAATGCAGACGGTGACTGGTGACTGAAGAAGAAAGAAAGAAGGAAATTAAGAGACGTGACTTGAAGAAAAGAAGAAATGAAAAGTCTGTGGATGTAAACCATTGTACTTTTCAATTCAAATTATTGGGCCCAATAACATTAAATGCACTCTAAAATTTCTTTTTGTAGTATATATTTAATTTACCTTTTTTCTAGCTTTATTCTTTAACAAGGCAACCCAACCCAACCCATGTGTGTGTGTGTGTGTGTGTGATGCAATTAGTACAAAAGATTTATATATATGATGCAATAAGTATAAAAGAAATTATTACTTTAGACTATCAAATTAAAATAAACTGAAAAAAATAATATTTTAATTAACGTGTCGGCAACGTATCGTGTCGAAACTTTTTCAAAAAATTGCGTGTCAACGTGTCGGACATGTATCGTGTCGGACACTCGTGTTCGTGTCGGTGCTTCTTAGGTGTTGACAATGAAGAATGGAAAGGAAACAGGAACTGATTTGTATTAATGGAATGAAAAATTACAACTGAAAATGGTAACCATAAGAGGTCATTCGAGAGGACCATACTCTCCTACTACTATTTTACTCACAGTATTCTTGCCTGGTAGACTCCTTGCTATTATTCTATTTATAACCCCCCTGGTAACTAACTTCCCCTGCTTCAACAGAATTTGTTACCCTCTCCCGCCCTTTTGATCTTTCTAGAATAGGTGTATTTGATTGGGGGCCTATCATAATCCTTCCAGCATGTTAACTTCAGAGAAACTACTCTCTTATGGTCTCTCTCAAGATCCACAACTGTTAAGTTCATTGCAAAAGCAGTATTTGTTGCAACTGCACTCCCAGGCCCCAGTTGCATCACAGAAGCTGTCACTTTTGTATAAAAATTGTTGTTGCTTAAGCAGCAACAAAAACAGGAGGAGCAGGAAGAGTTAGTGCGCCAGCAGCAACAATTGCTTTCACACGTGCTCTCAGAGCATCACCCCTACCAAAGGTTTGGTGAGTCATCATTCGTACAATTGCAAACTTCTGGCCTATCAGCTGGAAGTGCTTCTAGTGATCATGCTCAATTTCAGCAATCACATGAATTGTATCAGACTGGTTCGCAGAAAAATAGCTTGAACGTCGGTTCTGAAGCCCCTTTTGTGCATCTGCCTCATCAAATTTTTGGAAATACTATCCATCAAAGAAACTGGGATGCCTTTTTGCCTGAAAAAAAATATGCAGCAGAAGGATTTTCCAATGACAATTCCAAGGAGTATTCAGGAAGCCTTGAAAGTTCTAAAGTGGAGGGAAACAGTGATGGAGGAAATGCAGGCCATAGAAAAAAGTGATACATGGGAGATTATGGATCTGTCAAGAGGAAAGAAACTTGTAGGTTGCAAATGGGTCTTTAATGTGAAGTATAAAGTTGATGGATCAACATATAATGATAAAAAGCTCATCTTGTTGCAAAAGAATATACGCAGACCTATAGCATTGACAATGCAGTGACATTCGCACCAGTGGCAAAGTTAAATACAATTCGGGTCCTATTGTCTTTGGTAGTTAAATTGAACTGGCCTCTTCGACAAATAGACATCAAAAATGCATTTCTCAATGGGGACTGGAAGAAGAGGTCTTCATGACTTTACCGCCGAGATTTTGTAGAAGGAATGAGGAAAACAGAGTTTGTAAACTCAAGAAATCATTGTACGGTCTCAAACATTCACCGAGGACATGGTTTGATAGATTTGCAAAGGTGTTGAAAGGTCAAGGTTATCAACAAGGACAATCAGATCATACTATGTTTTTCGACCAAGCAAAAAATGGGAAGAAGACCATTATAATGGTATATGTGGACGATATAATTTTAACTAGAGATAACACAATTGAGATGGAAAGACTCGAGAGAAGTCTAGCAACTGAATTTGAAGTGAAGGATCTTAGACAAATGAGGTACTTCTTAGGAATAGAAGTGGCAAGATCGAAAAAGGGTATTAGCGTATCGCAACGAAAAATATATCCATGACCTCTAGATCGAAACAGGCATGCTTGGATGCAAGCCATGCGACACACCTGTTGATACAGGAAGGAGAACAGAGGAGAGAGGAAATCCAGTTGAGAGGGATAGTTACCACCAACTAGTTGGAAAATTGATCTACCTATCTCCTACCAGACCAGACATTACTTTTGCAGTAAGCATGGTAAGTCAACATATGCATTCACCAAAGAAAATCCATATGGAAGCAGTATACATGATTCTCAGATATCTCAAAGGCTTATCTGAAAAAGGAATATTCTTAAAAAAAAAAATTGAGAAAAGGAAAGTAGAAGTATTCACAAATACAGATTGGGCAAGCTCAACAGATGATAGAAGATCAACTACCGGATACTATACTTTCGTATGGGGAAACTTGGTAATATGGAGAAGTAAAAAACAGAATGTAGTGACAAGAAGCGGTGCTGAAGTGAAGTTTAGAGCAATTGCCCAAGAAATATGAGGACTACAGCTAAAGAAACTCTTGGAAGAACTACAAGCCACGGTAAAACTTCCAATCAAACTCTACTATGATAACAAAGCAGACATCAATATTTCCCTTAATCCAGTTCAACATGATTGAACTAAACACGTTGAAGTAGACAGACACTTCATTAAAGAAAAGGTTGAAGGTGGAGTTATTTGCATGACCTCTGTTCCTACAAAAGAGCAAAC
>CAIGRF010305305.1:0-16206 GCA_903798235.1 Fraxinus ornus | reverse complement strand
TTGAAAAGAAAATAAAGAAAAATGTATTTTAAAAATAATGTGTATCCAACAAGGGCTATAGATGTGCGGTACGAGTAGTCGTACTTTACACCTTGCAATTGGCCCTGGCGGTTGAAACGACATTGTGTCATTTGTGTGTGTGGTTTTTGTTGGCGCTAGTTGCTGATTTGTTTGATCGTAATTTGTATGTTTGAATTGCATCATCGACATGCAACCTTCTGATTGGTTTTTGGCAATTGAAATGAAGTTATTTTTAGCCCCGTTTGGGCTCGATTTTAATTTTAATATCTTTTTCTTTTTCTTCTTTTCAACTACACATTCTTCAATCAAATAATATTACACATAAATCAATAACTTTTTCTTTAACAACCTCCAAAAAAATATTATTCCATTTTTCTCAAAATCTCATTAAAATTGAGCCCAAATAAGATCTTCGTGTGTTTGTAGATTGAATTTTTGCATGTTTGGTACGTTTGAGAAATCTTATTGTTCCTTTTTCATCCTAAATCTTTTCTTTTCTTTTCTTTTTATATGGCGTGCATGGATATGTGTTTGGTTAAATTACGTGTTTGGCACAAGGCTTCCCAGTTGGGCTTCGACGGGTGAAACGACATCAAATTTTGTATGCATTTGTGCACTTGGTTGTTTGCACGTTGTGCATTTACTTTGCTCTCCTTCTACCCTTGCTTGCATATTATTGGGAATACATTCGTCGAGCTCATGCTTCTTGTTGTTTCATACGTTTGATTGATGAACTCATGTGAACGTATTGCACAAATTTTGCATAGGAGAATGGTGAAGGGTACATGCTTTTAGATGGAGAGAGCGAAGTATTAAAATAAGTGTATTATCATAAGAATTAGTTCAAACTCGAAGGAGAAACAAACGTAGGGAGATACATGGTAAGCAGAAGGCAGTAGGTTACCCAAATATCAAAGAGGATAATGTATGAATGAATTGGTGAAGATGTTGGAAGCTCAATGAATACACCTTGCATTATGACGGAGGATCTACCTTTTGATGAAAGTGAACATTTGGGTAAAGGTACATATTTTTCGTCCTTTAATTGTTTGGAGAATAATTTCCCTTAGTTAGTTTTCTATATGCACAAGTGTATGAAGTACCTGCTTGTAAATACTAGTGATGCATTCTATTCTGAAGCTAGAGTTGTATATTTTTCTGTTCTGTGTATTTATAACAGGCCAATGTTGTTAGTTTCTCTGCAAGTTACTCATCGTTGGTTGATACAAATATTCAGTCTATATGATCATGGACGTCTATGCTGAAGGTAGGCATGATATTCTTGGTAATTTGATTTGTGCATTGAGTTGGAGTTTTTCATTATTGTTAGAATTCGGGTGTAACCGAATTCTTTGTTGAAAATAACTGAGAATTCTAATTAAAGTGCATGTTAAGAAAAAATCTATTTAGAATCTTATTTGAAATCTATCTGGCAAATTCTAATTGAAGTTCTATTTGGAAGTTGAAGTTTGTGTTGGACTTAAATAGATCAAGATAATGAAATTTTTGGACATTATATTTTATCTACAATTCTACTTTTGGGGCTTAGATTGTTCCATATATATATTGACTCTTCTCTACAATTTAGTTGGGTTGATTTTACCCCATTATGGATTGTTACCTTATTAGAGGTTGGTTTAACCTTATTGGAGATTTGTTTATCCCAATTATTAGTTAGACAAATTGTAAACACAAATCATTGTATTTTTTTTGCATATTTTAGTGAAATTCATTTACTCTACAAATTATATCATTCTTATGAGTTTATGATCTTTATTACATATTGTACCTATAATCTCTTATCATTTTCCACAAATTGATATCAGAGTTATATAGTATCACTTCCGTGTTTCACAACAAACTGGTATCAAAGCTTTTGGTTTTAAAATTCTTAGGAAGATCAAGGTTTTCGTGATGATAAAAATGAAGTATGATATGTCGCTATTGGATTGTCATTCTCTTTGTGGCAGGTAAAGATGCGAGCAGTACTCGCTCTAATGGATTTAGATGACGCGTTGTTGGGACTTGACAAGATGTCCACAACTTGAACTTTGGAGGAGAAATAATAGAGGGATCGAAAGGCTCTGTCTCAAATACATCTTTATCTTTCAAATAATATTCTTCATGACGTTTTGAAGGAGAAGTCAGTCGTTGCATTATAGTTAAAATTGGAGCAATTAGGTATGACGAAGAGTCTTACTAGTAAATTGCATTTGAAGTAACGTCTATATTCTCATCGTACGTCAAAAAGTACATCTCTTGACGATCACCAGCTGCTTTTAACGAAATTGTCGCTAATTTAGAGATTTTGGAGGTCAAATATGAAGAAAAAGATTTGGGATTGATTTTATCGTGTTTATTGCCCACTATGAATATGTCTCTTAGAGATATGATTTTGTATAATCGTGATATCACCATTGAAGAAGTTTATGATGTTCTATATACAGAAGAGAAGATGAAGCATCTTGTTGAAATTAAGACTCATGGAGATGGGCTTGTTCTTGATGGTGGTTGTGTAATTGGGCAAATTAAGGTCTAACTTCAAAATTTATTTCAAAAATTCAGGCCGCTTAATTAAAGATTGCTATAAGTTGAAGAATAGAAATAAATTAGCTATTAATTTTCAGAAGGGAAAGCAATTAGATACTTCAAATGAAACCATTGTTGAAACTTTTTACAATGATGGATAATCTTTTTACTTATTTCTGACTACTACTTCAAACTTGACGATAATTGGATTCTTGATACAGCTTGCACTTATGTATCCTAATTTGGATTCATTTTCATCATATGAAACGATTTCAAAAGGTGTTATGGTAATGGAAAATAATACACCTTGTTTAATATTTGGTACTGTTCGGGTCGGAATAAAGTTGTTTTATGGGACAGTTAGAATACTTGATGCAGTGAGACATGTTCCAAATTTGAAGAGAAATCTTATCTCTTTGGGTATTCTTTTTTGAAAAAGGTACGAGTATATTGGTGAAAGTAGAGTCCTGAAGGTTCTTAAAAGAGCCCTTTTTTGTTATATGTCTTGCATTGTTATACATGATCTTTAAGCAATCATCATATTTTAAGAACTCGGGTGGATTTGGAGTTAGCTTATGTATCGTTGGAGTCTAATTTTGGGTATTCTTTGAAAAATACATCTCAGTTTAATTTAGAAGTTACGGGTAAATCCACTTTGCCACCATTATCGGCGATGTCATTATACTCAATTGCTAGTAATAGACCTATTTTTTGCTATAAGTTTGCAACAATTCTGCTGATTTAGTTGTTGGCTTGAATGTGGTTAAGGGTGCTGATTCTAGCCAATATCCTTATTTTGATTTCATTCAGTTGTAATTATGTTATAGAGCTTGTTTCAGCCTTGTTTGGTGAACATTAGTGATTTTTAATATATTTTTATATTGTTTGTGTGTTTCGTTAAAATTGAGACTGATAAACGTCGAATTGAATTCCACACTCTCTGAGGGATCGACTTGGACTCTACAGGTCCACTTTTACTACTTGTTCTCGACCCGTGCGCTTGCGACATACGAATCTAGCGAACAATTAGATCCTTTTTGCCCCTAGTTGGGGTGGTAGAGTTGGAGAATATTTCCAATTGGGAATTGTGATAGAGAATTTCGTTTGAGTTTTTGTTAATGTTTATTTCTTGTAGTGGAATTTGTCTCCATATGAAGAATCCTTAAAATTTATTTATTGTAGTGAAATTTGTGTCTAGGTGGAGTTTTGAGAATTTTAATTAAAGTGCATGTTAAGAGAAATTCTATTTGGAATGCTTTTGGAATTTTATTCGAAGTTTATTTGACAAACTCTAATTGAAATTCTATTTGGAAGCCCTATTAGGAGTTATAATTTGTGTTGGATTTAAAGAGATCGAGATAAAGAAACTTTTGGATATTCTATTTTATCTACAACTCTACTTCTAGGGCTTTGAATGTTCCCTATATATATTTGACTCTTATCTACAATTTAATTAGGTTGGTTTCACACCATTATGGGTTGTTGACCTCATTATAGGTTGATTTAAACTTATTAGAGGTTTGTTTATCCTCATTAATGGTTAGACCAATTGTAAACACAAATCATTGTAATTTAACTAACCATACATATCTAAATTAATTTTAAAATTATCATTTTCTGAATTCCATTTCCTAATCAAAATCCTAATCAAATAGTTGTAGCAAAGAGGTGATGAATTATCCAGAACTTTAATAGCAATATCATGCCAATGTTTAGGAAGTGTCCTCATTAGATAATACATATTCTCTACCTCACATATATGCTGTCCCAAATGCATCACTTCTCGATGCATTGTTTTGAGATATTTTATGTGTTGTATTAGGTTATGTCGTGGACCCTCATTGTTTCGACAAATACGTAATTCTTCAACGTGTTCCATAGCCCGTAGTCTACTGGTTCGCGGTGATCCAGTCATATTTGATCAAGCACAAAATTGAAAAACTAGTCATAATGGATCACATAACCTAATCAAGATCCATACCACTCTTGAACGTATATTAAAAATATGGTATTTCAAACACTTTCGGAGCATTTTTCATTTAAAAGAAGAGAGTACTTCAAAAAATAACTATCATTAGTCAAATACCACTTAATAAATATTTTTGATTTTAAAAAAACATTTTCAGAATTTAATCAAATAAAAAATATTTTTAAAGTCTTTTATAAATTTCTTTCAATAATAAATAAAAAAAATATTTGATTATATAAAGAAAACAAAAGAATATTTGAGTGACTAATTTACAACTTTTCGAATTGGTATTGTAATAAACAACATCCAAAAATAGTTTTGGGACTAACTTGCAATTTTTCGAATTGCATTTGGACATTTGGAATAATCAACAGTCAAAAAATAGTTTTGGGACCAACATGCAATTTTCTAAATTGCATTTCGAATAATCAACATTAAAAAAATAGTTTGGGGACCAACATGCAATTTTCAAAATTGCACCACCTCCATGTAACAATATTTTTTTTATGCTGTTCATCGTCACTGTTTATCTTCAAAATGGGTATTTTTTTTTTTAGATTTCTATCAAAATTTTGGAAGCTCATAACTTGTTCAATTCTTAACCAAAATTAATGTTCTTTATACTGTTGGAAATGTTTTGAGAAGATCTATCCATCCATACTAAATGGACAGCACGAAACTTAACGTGTGAGAAGTTATAATGTTTCTCTCTCAAAAGATAAATCCAAATGAAGTGAAACTTTTCAGATATGTTCTACATAATATCATGAACATATGGTATATATTTCATTAATTTATATGGGCGATATAAAAAATTACCATTAATGACACGAAATTCATGCATTTCAATTATTCTAAACCATTTTCAGAATGTATTTAAGCAAGAAAACAACCTACTTAGGCTCTGATACCAATATAAAACATACTTGCATGCTTTTAATCGAATTCTAAATTGTAATACTTACTTGAAAATCTCAAAATGAGGTTAAATTACTTGCTTTTTGATTGCTTGCTTTTCACACCATCTTCTACTCACACCTTGGTCAAAAACTCGACCACAAATGAAGGAATTTGATTGTTACAATCCAAGAACCCAATTTGAGATGTTATATTTCCATAAATCAAGCCTCCACTCTCGTCTATTTTTCACCCTTTGAAGGAACCCGGACTTTTTGCACATATATATTTTGTTTGTTGTATAATGGAAGTTATATATGGTTGAGGGTGATGGGAGGTTAAATTTTAAACTCAAGATTGAATTTCTCCCTCCAGAAAATCATCCTATACAAATCAGGTCGGGTCAATCGACATGGGTGACCCGTTTTCTTCCAACACTTTTCATAAAGGAAAGTGGCCATGCATAGACTAGTGAAGATTTTTATACTACAAAAGCAAGCACACAATAATTGTACAGTATGCTAAAGAAGAACTAGAACAAGAAACCAAAAAAGAACATCAAATGGAATCCACAAATTGAACTGATTGCAGATTTGCAGTGGTCATACCAAGCAAGGGACACTCCAAAGATAAAATAGAATTTTCAATAAAAAAACTTACTTACCTAACAAAATTTAATACACTTTGACCGGACTGTTAAACGCCACAAACGAGCTGGTTGGAAATTTTTTTACCGACAAAATTTGCTTCTGCCAATAGCCAACAATTACTCAAATGGTTTTAGAGCTGAAATATTGAAATCCCAATAACTTTTAGGCTATGGAATAGTTGATTCACTGAATATTTTACTGTCCACAAACAAGAACAAGAAAGCACAAAATACTGGCAGACCTTGTTAGAATTTGGGTGTGACTTGAATTCTTTATTGAAGATAACTGAAAATTCTATTTAAAGTACACGTTAAGAGGAATTCTATTTGAAAAAATTTTGAAATCATATTTGAAGTCTATTTGAAATCCCTATTGGGAGTTGAGATTTGTGTTGGATTTGAAGAGATCAAGATAAGGAAGCCTTTGGACATTCTATTTCTTCTACAACTCTACTTCTAGGGCTTGGATTGTTCCCTATATATATTTGACTCTTTTCTACAATTTAGTTGGGTTGGTTTAATCTCATTATGGGTTGTTAACCTCATTATATGTTGTTTTAACCTTATTGGAGGTTTGTTCATCCCCATTATTAGTTAGACAAATTGTAAACACAAATCATTGTAATTCTTTCTCCATATTTTAGTGAAATCTTTTTACTCTGCAAAAAATATTCTTCTTGTGTGCTTGTGATCTTTACTTTATATTGTGCCTATAATGTATAATCTTGTGTCGTTTTCGACAAATTGGTATCAGAGTTATCTGGTATCACTTCCGCATTTCCCAACAATTATATTGGCTATGTTTAACGATGGTAAGTTGTATTTCATTTGTTGTTGTTGTCGTTCTTAATTGTGTAGGTCAACCTCATAGTGCGAATTCACTATGATGTTTAGAAGCGCACCGTGTAGTATTGCTAGTACAATGTAGATTGGTTGTGGGAAATTCTTTGTTTGGCTTGGGTCTTTGATATGTTTCTAAACTTGTATGTGTAGGTTGCTCATCCGTTTCACAAGTGGAAACTATTCCAATTATTTTTGATGAATTCCTTGGCTTGATTCGCGAGGGTGTTTGTGCATTGAGTCACTGTGAGATAAAGCATTTGATTCATGGTGTCTTAGATAATTCGTGTGTACGCTTTGAAAATTTATCAAGAGGGCAAATGATTTTGCCGCGCTGATGGTGTTATTAACATATCTAGCATCATTGCTATCCAACACCAATTTAAATGGGCTCGCGTATACTTCTCCAATGAATTGAAATTTATCTTAACTTCAATTGACAAGCTTAAATGAGTCATTATTGCCACCTAAACTGGTAGTAAGTACCACTAATACTAAATAGAATTACTCGTATAGGATTACATTGCAGTTTTTAATCAACTTTGCTCTTGTTTGACAAAAATTAAAATATAGATTTTAATTTAAGTTAAAATTAACAATTAATTTTAACCATATTTTATGGATTCCACAACTTTTTAAGTACACATTCACCAGTTTTTATCAAAATTTATTAGAAATCTGATTTTAATCCCTACCAAATAGAGGCTTTATTGAAAGATGGATTATTTAGATGCAAATTAACATTAATAATGTAAGGGGAAATTATGGTTTGCGTCTCTACTCTATACAGAATGGAGCAAGTAGGTCTCCAAATTTTATTTTGTAGCATATGGTTCTGTAGCTTTTTAGTTTTTCAATGCTCATGTCTAAATGAATATTGGAGACCGCCCACACGACTATTATAAAGTCAAATTTTGTGTCATTATACAAAAATTATACCTCTGATTGAATACAAACTACCTAGTGATAACACGTTCGAATAGCAGCCGAACTATAAAATTCCGTATTTTAATGCAAGCTCAATACTTGTTTCGCGGTGATTATATTTTGAATAGTAATTTTTGGAGAATGTGTAGTTTCTAAATACGGAAATTTTTTGAATTTATGTGTAGAATGTTTTATTGTGTGAATAAGTAGTTGAAAATGAGTACGTAGAAAAAACAATTTTAAAAAATGGGAGATAAACGTAGCTAAATGTGTATCAGATAGAGAAAGCAAAGTTGCTGTTTTGGATGCGGACGATTGTTTGTTCCTTAAAATTTTTGCAAGTTCCTTATGATTGAAAGAGCTAATAAAATGTTTCGAGGTTTTAAACCATTGACGTTACAATGTTAATTAATATAAAGTCAATCAGAAAATCATGTTGTGCATTGAGGAAGATCTAACATTTAAAATTTCTGGGTTCAGAAACATAATCCCACAACTACAATACATATGTTTGTTACACAACATTAGAGAAAATTATATATTATGTTAAATAAGATTTAATTTCTTTAATAGTTCTGTATATAGTTTACTTAATAAACGAGCCAATGGTGCTTCATTTATAGTTCACAAATCCATTGTACACTCAAATAATGTAACTCTCTAGTTTCAACAAGTTCCCTTCCCTCATTGCACGAGGAAAATTAAGGTGCGAATACTTCAAGCTAGCTCAAAATACTCGCGAGCATTTTGGGATGAATCTCGATTTTGGCTTGTGTTTCTCACTCTCCACACTTTAAGGACTCCGTCGAGACTTCCAGTGCAAACCGTACAACCCTCCTCATTACTCCCCTCATAACCTTGTCCAGGGAATGCTGCAACACACCTAATAGGTCCTCTGTGCCCTTGGAGCATAGCAATACAAGTGTGTTGACCATCTTGTTCTTTTATCCAAACTCGACTAGTTGAATCAGCAGATCCACTCACCACGTAATTTGCCACACTGGCTAAGGACATCACTGCGTGAGTGTGCCCCGGGAGGGCACCACCATATTCCAATTGGCCCGAGAACCAACCCTTTAGCCAATAATGCACATAACCATCCGTGCAACCACCGTACAACACCCCACCATCAAGGTTTAAGGCCAATGTTTTGACCGGGGAGTATTTGGCCGGTAGGGTCACCGTGAGAGAATGAGGACGAGACCCACTACAAAAGTTGCGTCGCCACACTTTCACAGTGGCATCGTCTGATGCGGTATATAATACCCCATCATCGGCCACCACGATTGCATTCACGGGCTCGTGATGAGCTTGGATCGTCTCTATGCATTTGAAATCAGAAATTCGCCAAACTTTTACGGTCTTGTCGAGGGAAGCCGAGTACAAAATGTCATCTGATATGTTGATTGCTAGTGATGATATTGGTCCCATGTGCCTCGTCTGTTAATTCAAACATTCAAGTACGTGAGCAAACCAATTCGTACATTTATATAATTTAGCAAATAAAAATTTTGTACATGCCACACATTAATTTAATCAATGCGTGTTGTTAACAAGGGCATACAGCATTAAATTTCAATTGGAAGCAAGTTGGTTTGCATTATTTGCGAAACTATGGCCCTGTTTGAGTCATTTTTTTTTTCCCTAAAAATGAAAAATATGTCCATTATCCATCATATTAAACTATCAATTTTGAATTTCTATCTCTTGTGTGGTGCCCAATTACGACTATATTTTCATTCTCATTCTAGAAAAAGGTGCCTCAAACGAGACCTATATATATTAATTTATAATTGCATATTATTGAGCAGACTCTAGCTAGTATTTCAATGAGGTTGGTCAGTTGCATGAATACAGTCTATATAGTTGCTGAATCGTGCTTTAAATTCAGTTGTTTAGTGCAATTTTCTATGAATTTAAAAATAAATGACAATAGACTGAATGCGCTCAACTAACAATTTGCCCTGTTCATGCTGCTAATAAATGTTTGGCGACAGCCCATAAATTTTGCCTCTTGAAATGGAAATAAAGGAAGAAATTAGAGTACAAACAGTACATACTTCGAACTGACAAAGTTTAATTTTTCTACCTATTTTTGGAATCGAAATACCTAAACTAACTAATAACAAATCCCTTCTTGACAATAATGTATGATGTATGTTGTATATATGAATCCTAGATATGAAAAATAGGCAAAACTCTTCTATGAAAAGGTATATGTTAATAATAATAGGCAAGGCATAACTCTGAGGGGTTGCTCAATTGGTCAGGTTTTGGGTTTGCTCCTCAATGGTCACCAGTTCGAGTCCCCTCAGGGCCACTGAAGTGAGTACCGACTGTAAACTTTAGGGTCCCGTGGGATTAGTCGAGATGCGTGTAAGCTGGCCCGAACATCCACGGTTATAAAAAAAAATAATAATAATAGGCTAGGCATATATCGATAACGAATAACCGGAGAGATAGATATGATGAATCCTAATATAAATAGAGTTTAGTTCAACTTCAATAAAATATTATAGATTATATAGATAATTGATGGGATTTTCTATCACTATAGAAAAACTTTGTCAAGATTTTTTTTTTTCATCCACTTGAAATTGTTTTAAACGAAATTGTTCCTTTGACAATTACAAAAAGTCCTGTTACTGTACATGCAAGATTAAAAAAGAGAGACGGTGTTAAAGAAAAAAAAGACACTAGACAAATACGTTATAAGTGTCAAACATGCTCCTCAATATACCCAGAAACCCTCTGCAAGGTTAACTCAATAGTGTTTACTTAAAATGGCTCATAAAATCTTTACTATGCGTATTTTTAGATAAGAAAAAACTCGATGACAAATGCCTTAACTAACACTATTAATTTTTTTTATCAATTTTCAATACACGAGAAAAAAAAAAATTATTAAGACGTTGTCCTGTTCAAAACCTTAATTAATCAGGACAATTCCTCGGTCTTGCAATGCACCTTTATTATGGGCGTGTTCGGTAGAGATTAAAATCGGATTAAAATTGAAAAACTAGTCGTTATTGTTGACTTTTAGTAGACGAGCGGGACCCAATAACGACTATATTTTCAATTTTAATTGGATTTTAAGCTCGACTGAACACGCCCTATAAAATACAAAAGTACAGACAAGACTCAAATTACTTCTCAACATGACAATATAGCCGTTAATGATATTTCGCCAGAGGTAAAATGTACGTTTAAACATTATCATTCACATTGTTACTATCAGTTGTAGAATAATATTTATTAATTAATTCATAAAACGCAAACTTATTGATGCCTAGTTGTGCTACCTTAAAATTAAATTATAATTACTGTTTAATTTTAAGTTACTAATTACACATGATTCTTTCTTAAAATTACTTCTTCTAGCTAAAAAACATACTTTTCTACGAAGTAATTTTTAAGCCAAAACGTATATGAACACTTAAAATTACCATCTTATCCTTGCCGGAGATGTAGCTCCTGACATAACTTCCGGTCTTGGGTATGGTGGCGAGTCTTATATGCTTAATGACTCCTTCCCAAGTTCTCCTCCAAACCCTAATTTTGCAATCGGAATATGCAGCATAGATTCTATCATTTGACACTTCCAATGCAACCACCATGCATGCCTTTGTTTTGAGCTGCCCACATTCCGTGAACTCCGGCATCTTCCATATGCGAATGGTGTTGCCTTGTGCGCCGGTGTAAACGAGGCCGCCGGAGGCGGCGACGGAAAGGATCTGTCCGTCTTTTTTCAGGACTGAACAAATGCATCTGTAGGTGGGGTATAGATCATCCAGTTTAATAGAGGGGGTAAAGGAATGGCGGGGTGTTGAAGGCTGAGAGTGGAAGTGACTGTGGATGGAGAGGGAGGTGGCGGTGCTGAGGTGGGGCGGCGAACATGACTCCTCTGTGAGCGGTGGCTCTTTGGTGGAGACGCTGCGAAGGAAATTGTTGGAGTGAGGTCCTCTTAGTGCAAAAGATACATTTGGAGGTGAATTGGGAGGGTCAAGGAACGACGCCGTTTCCATCTCTCTATATCTATCTAGTCTGTGTATCTGTGTGTGTGTGTGTGTGTGTGTGTGAACGTGAGGAGATGGGGGTTTAAATGAAGTGAAATGATGGAAATGGTTGCCTAATGGCAGAGTTCCAGTTCATATGTTTACATACATATAATATACAACGTAAATTCGTACAAACACGATGTATCAACTCTACACACACACATAGGGTAAATTGCATATTTAGTCCCAACCTTTGCTCAAATTGCAATTGTCTCTCCAATAATTTATATGATCGATTTTGTTTCTAACATTTCATAAATTAACATAGTTAATCTCTTACGACGGTTTCAGTCCAAGTTGTTTTTTAATCACCACATGCCACTTTCACAAAAGGGTAAAATGTCATGTCACTATTAAAATAACGTCGTGGAGAGGACTTGAGGGGGGACAAAGACGATGGTGATTGAGGAAGATGAGTTTTTTTTCCTTTTTCTCCATTTTTTTGTTTATTTTAATTGTTGTTTAGTTAAATGTATTGTTTAATAACAAGCACACAAGCCCTTGTTTGAGTTCCTTTTTTAGGGAATTTTTTTTTTTATATAGTGATTTTTTGGAGAACGTAGGATTAAAAAGTAGAAAAAATTTTGAATTTACATGTAAAATTATTTTATTGAGAAAATGCATGGTAGAAAATGAATTCGGAAAAAAATGCATTTTTGAAAATTGGGGCAATTAAAAAAAAATACACCATAACTTAGGTGCAATTCCAGAATTAGGACAAAATTGTAGTTTAAAGTTGCAAGGTTCTATATGCACATTAAAGCATCTTCAAGAGGTTTTCTATTTTTAAAGAGTATATTTTATCATTTGGAGAGTATCTATAAATTTGGAGATTTAAAATTTTGAAGTACTCCAACAAACTCTTTATATTTAACATTTAATTTTATTGCTCCCAAAAAATATTTATTATTCTTCTTTATCTTTTATTTTAACTAGTTTTTTTTTTTAGATTATTTTATTGTTTTCCTACATTGAAAATTGAAACTTTTTTAATGCATTTAATTATAGAGGGTAGGTTTGGCTCTCCAAATTTAAAAAATCTCTTGAAGCATGATTTTAAGTGTTGACTCTTTAAAAAAGAGAGCATCACATGTTTAAAGAGTATCTTGGAGATGCTCTTATAAAAATTAAAGTTCTTGTTTGAAATTTGCAACCGTTCACAATTAGATTAATTTAATTTTGTCTTATTTTGTGGATTTGGTAGGGTTATACCTTAAATTCGTGTGGGTGGACACGATGACCAACCTATCAGCGAAGTTTGGATTTCCTAGTTTGATTTTGGGGGTGGAAGTGGGAGTGGGGTGTTAAGAAGAAGCATTCATTTTTTTTCCCCTTTTCTCATTTTTTTGGGCTTTATATTTAATTGTTTTATAAGAAAATATACGAAGATATCATTTTAACCTTATTGAAATAGTTAATAATGTCGTTGAAATAATTTATTCTCGAAGCACACGCACTTGAAAGATTTGAGAACAAGAGTGAAATAAACGAAAAGTAAGAGTAAAAGCTGTAAATATTTAAAAAGTTTGGGATCATGAATGCATTATTCCTTTATTTATTATTATTAGGGGATAATTGCAACAACGGTCCCTAATCTTTCACATTTTTATAAACTTTGTCATAACCTTCAATTTGTACACCGAAGGTCCCTAACCTTTGAAAAATTAAAAGCAAATGTTTAAATGGATGAAAACCCTGAGTTCCACCGTTAGTTGACCTAAAAATGGAAAATTTGGATATTTTGACTAATTTAAAATGGACATTTTTGGCAATCACATATTAATAAGTGAAATAATTAAATTAAAACCCACACCTCACCCTCCAGCCCATCCACCATCTACAATGTTGAAGCTACTTTAATAACATCTCTCAATCCTACAATCACTACTCTTAAATTCCAATATTAAACATTTTCCTTCTTCATTTATCTCTCATTTCATCGACCATAGTCCAAACCAAGAGTGCCTTTAGACCCCCACTATGTGCTCAAATCGGGTTTGAGTTAAGTAGAGCTCTCTCTCTCTCTCTTTCTCTCCCCACGCAGGGGAGCGGGAGTGGATATTGGAGAGACAATTTCATTACACGCTCAATGTGCAATTTTGCACGTGAAAAACATCCATCAATCCCCAAAACTCATTAAACTTTGTCATTTGTAGCACAAATTTCAACTTTTCTATACTTCAAAAACCCATTTCACAATCAGTATATCTAAATTTAAAACCCATTTCGCGATCAATACATCTAAATTTCATCTCAACTCTGCCGCTAAAAATCTCATTATTTATTAAAAATTTCATTGTTTCCCTAAATTCTTGGAAGAAAGCAATATCAATATATTTCTGTTATATGATTTGGAATTGCATAATATTGGATCTGCTTTTAAATGTGTTGGATGAATTGTTGCAAATAACTACGTTGAGAAAGCCAAAAGATTCTATTTTTTTGCCTGGGAACTTTGGCTATTGCGAAAATGGCAGCGAGAGCACATGACGTGGCTACAATAGTGTTATGCACGAGCTTTGGGTATGTGTTTGGTTTTAATTTGACGGCAAATGAGAAGAAGATGAAGATGGAGTTGGGTTGAAAGTGCAAGCCAAGGAGAAGAAGATGAGGGTGGGGATGGGGCGAGGTGAGGGTGGTTGGGTAGATTTTTTTTTAGTTTTATTGTTTTAATTATCAATACTTGGGAAATGCAAATATACCATTTTACCCTTTCAATTTAATCAAAATTAAGTCAAATTTTCATTTTCTTGGTCAACTGATTGTCAAATGAATAGAATTCATCAATTTGTCTCTGTGTTGTAACAAAATGAAAGGTTAGAGATTATGGGTAACACGACTGAATGTTAGAGTGAAATCTATACAAAAGTGAAAGGTTGGGGACCGATGTTGCAATTATCTCTTATTATTTTACTAAGCCCCCGTTTTGTGCACATTATTTTTAAAAGAATGCATTTTTTTGGTTGATGTGATGGAGAATATGTAGTTGAAAAAGAAGGAAAAGTTATTGATGTGATGGAAAATATTATTTTATTGAAGAATGTGTGGTTGAAAATGAGTAGAAAAATAAGAATGAAAAAAAATGTAGCCCNAAAATGAAAAAAAAAAATGTAGCCCAAACAGGGGCTAAGATGCACTCGATTCCCTGGAAATGAACGAATCCATTTTTGTCTATAACTATTCAAATTATTTAATCAAATCAAAGTAAAATTATGAATGTTTGGATATCACTTCGTTCATGATGAAATAATATCATCTATTTTGTTTAATTATTGTTGAAAGTTACGTAGTTTACTTACTAAGTTAGACCTTACGTGCGGAATAATACTAATTAAAGCAACAAGTCACTTTTAATTAGTTTCTAAATGATTAATCATACAATCCAATTTCCTAAGTTGAATTACCACAATTATAATTATTGGAAAGCAATAAACAACACAAAGTTTGATGACTGAGAAACCCAACTGGGCAAAAATTTTGGGACCAAGCCAGTTACCCCTACTATAGACAATGTGAGTTACAGTCCCTTTTCAGTCTAGCAAATTCCACTAGTTCCTACTGTTGTAATTCCTGTAATTTTCAAGAACTGTTGTTCCTCCAAACTCACGATCTGCTACTGTAGATACTATATGGCCAACCTGTTAGATCTGCCAATTTACATCATCCGCTGTAAATTTCAGACTCACAATCTTCTGCAACGTCTCTTCCAAGTGGATACTTAGGAATCACATATTCATGTTCTTCTTCCCGCTCTTGTAGTCTAACATTTCTCAACCTCCAGAAACTTTCGAAGTCCAACTGAGAAAGTATATTCTTCAAAGTGTTAAGGAAGTCAGGTGTTTTGGATTCACGAACCTTGATGTTTTCCCAAAACTTGGTTACCGAATCTCAAGAATGATATGGATTAATAACCATATAATTATGCTATTGGATCTCTCAAAATATAATTTAGATGTGTTATGCAATGAAAGCACAATGAAGTAACCACCAGAAATTCGTCCCAGATATCTGTATTTATAGTTGGGGACGCTTAGGTGTTATGGGTAGGGTTGGACAAAAGTCCCGAACCGGACCGAACTCGAACCCGAACCCGAACCCGAACCCGAACCGAGCAGTTCTTTATAAGTTAAATACCTGAATGGGTACCCGAGAACCGATGGGTTTGGGTCGGGTCTTGGGTCTAGACGAAGAACCGAAATTAAATAATTTTTTTATTTTTTATTATTGAATTAATTAAATTATTTTATTTTTTTCTAAATAAATTAACAAATTAATTAAATAAATCAAATCATTTCATAATTTTAAGCCTAAGGTCT
>CAIGRF010305263.1:20264-43033 GCA_903798235.1 Fraxinus ornus | reverse complement strand
TGTAGTGGGGGGTGGGGTGGGGTGGGGTGTGGGGGCTGTATACTTTGCTTTTGGCCGTGATTGTCGAGGCTTGTCTCCTCCACTATGTTCTTCTACTCATTCATTTTCTCTCTTTTCTTTTTCTCTGTCCTTTTCATTTCATGTTGCCCTCTCTTTTACTCATTGTTCGCTTTCCTTTCTTTGTTCTCAAAATTATTAACATTGTAGATACATGAATATTAGTACAAAAAGTTTTATCTCAAAAGTAGGCACAAAGGGTATTTTTTGTTTCTTTTAATGTATACATAAATTTAGATAAAAAAATTTACGTAATTAACGATAAAAAATCGATTCTGTCATAAAATTAATTTCGAAAACTCTTTTCCACTTAAAATCACTCAAGTTACTAGTTCGGATAATACAAAATAATTACATGTAGGCTAATTGCTAAAAGAAACGATGACTCACACATGTCGTCAATTATGTGGAACTAACCATAATTTATTTTTCACTTTATAGGCGAACAAAAAATTGAAGATCAACTTATTATAATATAAATTAACTATCAATGGCGCAACTTTCTCTATAAACCTTTAATCTTTTATTAGTTATATGCTACTTTCAAATTTAACGCCCTATGATTCATGTAAATCAAAATAAACCCTAATTGTTTAAAAAATAATATAAGTTTTCGTCAATACGACATTTTATAATTAGCTATTTACCGAATTATCCTTTTTTATTTGAATTTGTTAAGATAGATTATTAAAAACAAGCATTCAATTATTTTTCAATTAAGGTTTCAAAAATAATTGTTTTTCAGTTAAATGGCCGGCGTAAGCATTTCGACAATTAAACATAAACCCAGCCAAATAGTCCGAATTTCCCGGCAAATAAATCGATTTTTGTGTTCTTCAACGCCGTATCAAACGTCTCTTGCCTTGTCCATACGCAAAATAATACCTCAAAAGAAACAAAAATAAGAAAAGACACCTTTCATTCAAGAGTCAATACTCTTGTTTGCACGGAAATACACTTTTTTCATACTCTTTACTTGAACAAAAATCAGAAAAGCAGAAAATAATTACTGGGTTTTGTGTGTAATTCATGAGGAAAGTGTGAAATGGAGGGAGCAGAGGAGGAATTGGAGAGAAGGAGCAAGTTCTTGAACAGTTTGATACAAAAGAAGAAGGATGTCGAGCATAAGAAGCAGAATGACCGTATGAATGTGCGTGTGAGGGCTTCAGATATGCCTTCAGCTTTGCAAAATCATGCATTTAGGTTTGCCAGAGATAATCTAGATTCAATGGCTTCTGGGAAGCTTGACAGCAAACGCCTTGCTCTTGCACTCAAGAAGGTAATGTGGGTTTTCTTACTAATCATACTGTACAATTATTCCCTCGACCGCAAATCTTTTAGGTGTATTTTGGATTCAATGACATGTATTAGGTAAGAACACGAAATTCTAGTTGGTAGAATTGAAAATCCGGGAGGTAAGGTGTATGCCCCTTGTACATATCATGTTTGGTGAGATTAAAATCTTAAGTTAATCACCTGTTTTACAGAAATTCTCAACTACACATCTCATCAACTTTTATCAAAATTTGCTAAAAAAATCTGATTTTGATCTAAACCAAACAGGGCATACTAGGTAGGGGCAATGCCAAAACCCCATTCTGTTTGAGTCCGGCCCGTTTTTTCATTTTGGAAGTTCAAAGTAGAGTTAACAAGCAGGGCTAAATTCATATAACATTCAAAGCAAAAGGGTTGGAAAATGGAATGCTGTTTTATTTAATTAAATTTTTGGAGTCATGTAGTGGTTTCTTTGGGTAAAGGATTTGGAAGATTTTTGTGTGTGTGTAGGCTGATTATATGTTAACGGGTAAAATACCTAATAGAAGAATAATAACCATAATATGTTAGTAGACATGGCCTATTGGTGTTGGAAATGTTCTTGATAATATACATACGCTCTTAAAATCTTCTTTACAGACAGTAATGTGTAATTCTTCCCTGGTGGTCCTATTATTGTAACGGGAGTAGTAAAAGAACGAAAACAATCCCTTTATGAAGGAATAAATTGTGCAAATCAACCCAATTCAATCTCCATCTCCAGTGTCTATTGTTAACTATTTTTAGTTAATCATGGCTTTAAATTCCATATACTACATGAAGGAGAAATACAGAGTTTTATTAGCAAATTGTATGTATATCACAGCTTTTTAGCTCTAACTAGCGATTAATTCTCATCACCGTCAATCATGACCAAAGCATCAGCTATGAATACTCCAACTTCCATCGCTCGCCACAATCACCACTCTCTCTTGCAATTCTCATAATAACCTTGTTGATCTTGTTTCAGTCAAAGTAGCAGCTCAACTCCAATTAAAGCTCCGTCGACCAAATTATGTGCATGTTTGGGGAAGTGATTAAAAGCTAAAAAGTATGTTTAACTAGCTTGGATTATAAATCACCTCCCAAACATGCGCTACGTTTCTTGGAGATCTTGCTTCACACTCGTCTATTTGATTGCAATTTTTTAGGCTATCTGGATGGATCTTTAACTTTTCCACCAGACTTTCATAGCACTTTGTACTTGTGATCCAGCCTACATGTTTGGCTATGTCTATACCAGTTACTTCTATTACCCCCCACCCCCCCTTTTTGCCACATGCATTGAGTTTAGAAGAGGTTTATTTTACTCAGACACTTAAGTTTCTCAGCAGGTAAAATTTTAGCTAAAACATAATTCATCTTCCCAGATATAGACCAATTACTGCAGTAAATATTTGGTTCAATGCTTCCAGATGTTTTCAGAAATTTATAATTATCATTCTATCTGTCATCCCACTCTTCTCTATCAATACACAGCCGAAATTTTTAGACTAGTTTCTAATGCAGTCCTCTTTAGAGGTAGTGTTCGACTTAAAGTTTTCTACAGCAGTAAAGGTCTTCACTGAAAGGCCCAAATATTCATTTTACACTGATCTGGATCCTGGGAAATTTCTTACAAATGGTGCTGAAGTAGGGCACTAAGTTACACTGTTTCAGTTCTATCTTTAGTTTAGTTTGTTTTGCATTTCTAATAATTTTGTATGCAATGGTGTTTCTGTTGTTTATTATTTTGTCTAAAGCCTAGGTTGTCACAAGTGTCTTAGAATTGTGGACTAATTTTGTGCTCTGGAACAGGTTCTAAGGTTTGTGAACATATGTCAAGACTCTTGGACCCCGAGTTTTTGATATTATAGATAATCGCAGTTTGTTTTAGGCCAAGAATGAATTATCAGATCTGCTCTTTCCATGATATCCGAGCATCTTTATAATAGATGTTGTCAGAGATCCTTAAGTTTGTCTGTGGAACATATTTCCCTTAATTTTTGCGGCCACTTAATCTATACACCTTCTTTTGATTTAAAGAATAGGATTAAGAGACAATGGATCCAAAAACCACTTTCGCCATCTGCTCCAAAGTTAGTCCCTAAAAGCAATAGTAAATAAATGAGAGAGGTCTCTATGAGTTTTCCCTTGGATACTTAAGTTAGAGAGTTGTAGAATAAACCTGCCTCGCATACGTAAGATGTGAATCATAAGTCTGTATGTATAGGAGATTATCCCCTTCCAAATAAGAATGTAGATATCAACAAAGGCTTACCGTGCCACTGGGAGCAATGAAGTAGTGTCTGAGCTTTTGAGTAGCAAACCTTTACGTATTTCTAATGTATTACGGATTTTGGGTTTTAGCATTGATGACAAACTGAGTAATGTTAACCCTGTTCTTTGGTTTAAACTTCCTTTCCTCTGTTCCATTCCTAGTTCAATTTTGCATGGGCTGAGGCCTTGACTCCTCTCTATAAGAGGTCAAGAAACACCGGTCTAAGTGGTTGTGGGTCCCACAATTTATTGTCCAATGAAGTTGTGATACTTTTTAATGCATTGAACAATGAATGAAGGGTCCACTGTCAACTAGACTCGTGATGATATGAATATCATTATTCTAATTTTGGACTTCAAAATTAGCTTGAATGTCTCAAGTATATCGCAAACAATTAAGTTGGGTTTTGCATGTGACTTTTATGTGCTCAAATTCGACCATCAAGGGAGGAAATTTTCAGTTTACCATGGCATACTTAAGAAAATTGTGATCTCCCTTGAACAAAGAGGATAGAACTAAGTGCCTATTTGACATCCATTAATTTATTTTATGGTTTGCTACATCATCATTTTCAACTACATATTTACACAATAAAATATTTTACACGTGTATTAAAAAATCTTCCCTAATTTTTAACCACACATTCTTCTAAAAATCATTATTCAAAACTCTTTTTTCTACAATATTAGTTGTCAAACAGGCTCTAAATATGAATATTATTTCCCTATCAAAATGGCATATATGATATGTTCTTTGAATGTATTATTCCTGAATCAATACTTCACTTAAAGCGAAAATCCTTAATTAGGTATCAGATATAATAGGAGAAAATACTATTCCTTGTTATCGCTTTGTTTTGGACTCGGTTTCTTTTCTCTCTGATTTTGGGGGGGAATATACTTTTGTGCTTGATGTACGATGAATGGACTGCTTACAACAAACTTCTATTTACCTTTCCAGGAATTCGACTCAATGTATGGTCCAGCTTGGCATTGCATTGTGGGAACTAGCTTCGGCTCATATGTCACACATTCCGTGGGAGGATTTTTGTATTTCTCAATGGATAATGTCTATATTCTTCTATTCAAGACTGCCGTTGAGCCTTTAGACATTTGACCCTGCGATGTGGATTTTCAGATGACCTGTAAGATCTGAAATTCGAAAATCTGAACAACAGATTATTTGATTGAGAAAAAAATGGAATGAATGATTCTGTTTTGGTTTATTTTGTGATAGAATTATGTTTTTTCTTGAGATCACCTTTGAGTGTTGCTATTGTAGTTTCTTGTATCTTGAGCAAAGCTTTGAATTTTATATTGCTGGTTGAAGTTTATGGTTGTCAATTTCTTTTACATGGTAAGGACATGTAATATACCTTGAGTGGATGCGACGCAATTGTAATTAACGCAAACACATAATACACAATATAATATGGTAAATCTCTAAAATGATACATACACGAACCTCATGTCGTGGTTAAATAATCCACTAAAAAAAACCATACAAATGTATGGTGTTCTCGAATTACAGTTATTTCTTGACCATGTCACGAAAATTTAATTTAGAACCAAAATTAAACTAAAAAAAATCAAATCAACTGAAAACTTTTCTTGTTTTAGTTCTATTGGTTTGTTGAGGAATGGAATCAAGTACACGATCTTGATCTTATGGCAATCCTACCAATTGTTCCTCAACTACTCCATGTCGAACACATGATGTGTACGAAACACACTGACTCAACACGGACCATTGACTTGACCAGACAAACACATCATATTTTATCTAAACTTCATAAATTCACATACTTACAAAAAATCTTGTGCATTTATGAATCTCTTGAAATATGTGAATGAAGGCGAGAGTTTATAAATAATTTATAAATATAGATTTAGTTTAAAGATGGTTTGGAAGGTAATCGTGAACAAAAGACCTTTTTTTTAGCCTAAACTGAAAACTTAAGGAGTTCGATGTCAACTAAAAGTATAAATTTGTTCCTAAATATGGAGGAATAATTTTTTACTTACAAATAAAAAATATTGATTTGAAGGTTAAGTTAAGGAGTTACTCTTAAATAAATAAGCTATCTATTTTCTATCTTTACTAAAAAAAAATATTTATTTTAAGAGCCTTTGCTTTGTTGCAGAAAGAATGAGCTGCATGATTAAGCATAAGTGTGTAATATGTTTCAAAGTCAACATTTTAGTGTTCGATAAACATACGTGATTTATAATTATTCTTGTATGAATTCACTAAAATGAACATCGACTAATGAATATATTTTATACACTTATTCGGGGTCTAAAATAATGATATTTGATGGTTCTTTCGACAAAATATATCGTAAATTATTTTATTTTATGTTATATAGGTAAAACTCAATAGTTGAATGAGGAATTGAAAGAAAAAAAAACAAAAAAATGGTGAAAATGACAAAGTCCAAAGTTTGAGACCAAGTTGCAAATATCCAATAGTTGATTCGGATCACGAGACGATATTTTAAAGATTGTTAGGAGACGACTGGATGGAATTAGAAGTCAAGAAGGAATGAAATATGATTAAAATATTTTATATTTTTTTTAATTTCCAATCACACGAATTATATTTCAGATTTTTAGTCGAGAATTGAGACACATTTTTGGCATAGGAAATGTCCGAATTGAAAAATTCTATTTATAGTAAAGTTGTAGCCCTTCAAATTAGGTGTTCAATGCACTTTGAATCACCTCAATTGAATATCGAGCAAAAGTAATGACCAAAATAATGACTGCTGTGCAAAGACAAAAATATGTGCAAGCGAAGACACATTTTCTTATTCGATTGGAACTCATTTGAAAACTACTTTAGACGTGATTTTCAATCAATGTTCGACTCCTACAAATACCTAACAACATAATGCATATTAGACACCTCTCATGTACTTCTCATACTACAATATTCTATCAATTTTCATCATAAAAGATGGACAAAATCATATATTGTGAGAAGATTTCGAATGCAAAGTTCAAGAACTCCGATATTGGAGATTAAACTTGGAATTTGTGGACAAATAAGCGAAACAATTATTGAAAATTTATCAGTGTTACTTTAAAGAAATTCAAGAACATTAAGATTTATCTTCGTTCATTGATTAATTCACAATTCCATGTGATGTTTTATATATACTTTTTGGTAAATTCAATGTGCTAGGCTAGTTTTATATATTAATAGGATGAGACGAACCCTTATTATAATATTTTTAGTTTTTATTGTTATTTTGACTTTAATTTGGTTTGATTTGTTGATATTTATTATCATTTTTATTGTTCTTTTCAATTATTTGATCACAAATTAAATTGGTAGTGAATTTTAAAAAATGTTGAACCTCAACCTTGAGAGTGCCCCACCGTCCCGCTCCTAGAGCATCTTGGAGGAGGTAAATCGCGGGATTTGCCTCAGCAGGCCAGGGTACAGAGCTGCCATACTAGTGTCCACAAAGAGTCTAATTCCAAACTTTGTTAGAGATATGAATCGAACCCTCACATTGCTGCTACCAGCTCAGTTGAGACTATCTTACTCATGTCTTTTACACCACTAAGCTATGCCCTGAGGGGCAATTGGTAGTGAATTTTATCGTTATAGATAGAGGTAATAATGTTTAAGGACAATATAATAAACATTGTAAAGTTCGATAGATGATAGAGATATACCTCTATACTTTATATAATTTTAATATGTATTCTAACATTTGTTAATGTGTTTATCATGTTTGCATCTTTCTTCGAGAGGTAGAAGGGTCACACGAGGTAGATTTGATCGCTATCGTGAAAAGTTTTCGATTAAATTAGGAATATTGAACGTGAATGATTTCAAAACAATGTAATTCGACATTTTAGCAATACATCTCACATATTTGAAAAATATATTTATTTGTTTTTACTAGTTTAATTGATAATTTATGAATCGGTATAGAAAAATCACAATAACTTGTTTGCTATTTGATTAAAACTACTATTAATTTTAACTCGGTCAAACACATTATTCTTATGGGTTCGACACTCTATTCATCATTATATTATTTGATCATGATTTCGTGCACTTGTAGTTTTCAAAGGATCATCGACCGTAATAATACACTTTTGTATTATTATTGGTAGTCTTGTAAACTTTATTTCTACTTCTATAACAATATGTAATATAAAATCTCAAATTTTATTAAATTACCAAATAAACATAATTCATATTGAGATCAAATCCTGACTCGAGTGGTAAGGGTAAAACCTTATTATTTCGTAGATCTAAGTTCGAGTCTCTCTTAGAGTTCGGTTAAAATAATAATAGAAAAAAGAGGTCATTTTCAATAATTTAATGATTTTTGGAATATCAGTAAATCTATGACAGGAGAGGAAATAATTTAATTAATTAGAATCAAAATTAGTATTTTAATAAGAGATAATTGAAGAAATTAGAAGCAAAATTTGACAAGCTACCCTTCACTACTTTAAAAATATAAAGAATTTTTCTTAAATCACCAAACACCTAAAAATTTAATACTTATTTACAAAGTATTTTAATTTTTTATGGTAGTAAAATAAATAATTTCTTTTGTCAAAAAAAGAAAGAAAGAAAGAAAGAAACTGCTTTACTTATAAAAAAGAATAAAAAAACACGTTAAATATAGTTAAAAAATTTACTTATAATTAATTAAGCTATACGCGGTCTAAAATCTATAAATAGAGGGCCAACACGAAAACCTCGAAGCACGAGTAACTCCAAAATGATGCGAGCTACAACTCCGGGCCTGTCCAGCCAGCCCGTACCCGAAATGGAGCAGAACAATACTCTGCAGCAGCAGAGAGCTTCATCTTCCTCCTCTTCTCGGGCACACCATTTCCACCATCCTGCCCGGCCCGCGATCGTTGAACTGTTCAACATCTATCTAGGCTGCGTAAATACTAATCACTGTGTTAATCATGTGTTAATATGATTATGTCAATAGTTTTCACTCTTTCGCCGATTCTGTTATGTATATATATGATTTTCGTTTCAATTCAGTCTTTTCCTTTTTCTGGGGTTTTTACAGAGAGGTGCTCAGCAGAAATTAAATGAATCATTTAGAGAGCCTCCGTAAGTAAATCACTTTATCATATATGTATTTTTTGATCTTTATGAAATTTCCTAGCTAGTTTTAAATTTTTTTCCTGAAATTTTGGGGATTTTTTAATGCTAACCTTGTCATTTGATGGGAAAATTGTTTATTAAAAACCTTTTTTTCTTCTTGTGAATTTCTCATTGTTAAAGCGATGTGAGAACTTTTTATTGGAATTATGTACCCAATGAAGTAAACTGAGATGTTTGAGAACTTAAAGAGTTTCTGTATTTCATGTTTTCTTAAACAATGTAATCCCATTATTATACCGATTGGTGCAATTGTTTGGGAGGAGCAACATATAAATTTTCACCAACTTTAGAGAATCTTAACTCAATATCGTTGGTATCCAAATGTTAAATGTTGAAGAGATGATGTCTATTTCACATCTGCTTAAACTTATAATATTAGTCTCGAGGAATCCCTAATTAACAAAATAAATTGATGGAAAACACTTTGATTCATTATTAACTAATTAAGTTAAGTCTGGACTTCATTACTTGCATAATTGATGGTACATTACTTATTTACTTTTTTTAGAAGACGGAGAAGATATTATATATGTTTTCCTCAATAGTGCAGGTATCTTATAGGGAAACTAGATTATACCATTCGTACTTCATGCATCAACTTTGAAATTTCCTACCCTTATTTTTATTGTTCTTTGTATGGATAAAATCTTGATTGATATTGATAAATTGTTTCACAGGAACAAGACACAGAAGCGGGTTACTGCTTTTAACAGAGAGCTTCCTCCATCAAATGAACAGTTCCTCTTAGATTTTGAGCAGCTACAGATCCAATTTCCTGTAAGCTTTGAGACACAAGTGCTGGTAGCATCAATAGATAGTTTGTTGATTACATTAAATTTGTTTCTTGACTTCGTGGTGCATCTTTTCCAGGACCAGGCGCAGCTGCGTGCTGTGACAGAATCTGCTTTAATTTCTCTGGTTATCCAGTGTTGTATTCATGCACCTCGGGCTGAGTTCCTTCTCTTTGCTTTACGTAGTTTGTGCAGTATAGGTTACATAAACTGGGATACTTTCTTGCCGTCTCTTCTTTCTTCAGTTTCTTCTTCAGAGATGTCTGTTGGCCAAGTGAGTCAAACACTGGCAGCTGTCACTTCTACAACTTCTCCACAGTCGGGAATCTTGCCATCCTCAGCTGTGGTTCCTAATACCTCTAATTTTCAGTCGTCAAATCCTGCATCTCCCTTGCCTTCTGTTCACGGTATTGGATCCCCTGCTCAGTCAGCAGCGGAACCTTCATCGGGTGCCACATTATCACCCACGAAACCAACTGATGCCATCTGCAACGGGCAACAGCCAGCAAGGGTCAATTTATCAATCCGAGATAGTGCTTTAAGCAGTCTACGCCAGTTGTGCTGCAAGATAATTTTGATTGGCCTTGAATCTAATCTAAAGCCTGTTACGCATGCAGATATTTTCTACCATATGTTGAATTGGCTAGTTAACTGGGACCAAAAACAACAGGGAGTTGATGAATTTGACAGTATAAAATACTCTAAACCTGACAAGGCCCTAATTGAATGGCTACACAGTTGTTTAGATGTAGTCTGGCTGTTAGTTGAGGATGATCATTGCCGTGTGCCCTTTTATGAACTTCTTCGAAGTGGTTTGCAGTTCATTGAGAATATACCAGATGACGAGGCCTTGTTTACACTGATTCTGGAGATCCACAGGAGGCGAGATATGATGGCAATGCACATGCAAATGTTAGATCAACACCTTCACTGCCCCACATTTGGAACCCCTCGGCTTTTGCCGCAGGCTACAAACATGTCTGGCGAAACAGGGGCTAATGCAAGATATTCACCAATTACTTATCCAAGTGTGCTTGGAGAACCTTTGCATGGAGAGGTGATGCCTTTTCTGTTAACTTGTGACCAGTTATTTTATGTCTTCCCTTGATTTGGAAATAGTATAATTTTGAATATTCCGACGCCAAAGTTGGAAATTAGAATTTCGTATTTGAAGATATGGAAGGATTTTCCAACAGGCTCTAATTGCTAAAGGTTGGGGAACTAAATGTGCAATATCCCCTATATATTAAGACCCAACTATGATGGTATTAGCTCCTTGAGATGACGTCAGCCCTTAGTCTTCCTAAAACTCTTGTTTTAAACGTTTCTCTTTTTTGAGATGAAGAAACAAAACATAGACTAGAAATCTCGGACTATGAAAAGTTAGAATGAGAGAGTGATTGAAACCATATTTATGCTCTCTTTTTAAATCAGAATTACACAAAATGGTTCCTTCGAATTTAACATCAGTGTGTTTTTCGGAATAGGATCTTGCAGCATCTATTCAAAGAGGAAGTCTCGATTGGGAGCGTGCTCTGCGATGTTTGAGGCATGCTTTTCGCAACACTCCATCTCAGGACTGGTGGAAGCGTGTGCTTCTTTTGGCTCCCTGCCATAGGCATCACGCACAAGGACCTACTCCGGGTGCTGTTTTTACTTCTGATATGATTTGTGAAGCCACAATTGATAGGATTGTGGAATTACTGAAGCTGACAAATTCAGGTAATATGTCTTAATACTCTTTTCTTTTTAAACATGTCTTTTGCTTTGTATTTAGTTCGTCTCTCCTTTGCTCTTAGCATGTTTAAAAATGTGTTTTCTTTTTTACTTACATGTCTTTATAACATTGCATTTGATATAGCGACTGTTATTCTGTTGTAAACCATGTTTGTCAGATGATGAAAATTCTTGTCTAATAGAACTTTCCTAATTTGTTCCGTAGTATTGTCAAACTATAGGGGTAGAATACATCATACGGACATAGAGGTTTGTCTTTATCCCTTCTATTGTGGTTAATATGAATTTCATATCAGTGAAGGTAAAACTAGAAAATAGAAAAGGGTTATATAACGAGGGTCTTCAGTTTGTCATCTCTCATCTAATTATGCCCCAAGATCACTACTATAATTATGCTAATGAGGTCAAATATACAATAATGAAATATAACAAATTGCATCTATTTTGCACATACTCTAATTACATTCTTTAGAAAGGTACGTTTTGTATAGTGATGGCAATGGGGCGGGTTCGAGGCGGGGCACCCCCGCCCCGCCCCCGCGCTGCCTTAGACGGGGCGGGGCGGGGCGTTGCCCCGTTTCATGCCCCATTTAGTTTTTTTTTTTTAACCAAAAATTTTAAATACAAATTCAAAATTTTATAATCTAAATCAACCAATACTTAAAATAACTACATCAATATCCAAATCAAGTAATGAAAACAAACAATTTGCAAAATTAAACAAACAATGTTCAAATTTTTTTTTTTAACTAGGCCCCGCGACCCGAGGCGGGGCGGGTTTTTTTGCCATCTCTAGTTTTGTACGCTTTTTTACTTGCGCAATTCACTTTTTTCCTTTGTAGATTATTTCATTTTGCTCGTACTTTCAATCTGCAGAAACAAATTGCTGGCAAGAATGGCTTATATTTTCCGACTTGTTCTTTTTTCTGATGAAAAGTGGATGCCTTGATTTTGTTGACTTTGTGGACAAGTTAGTTTCTCGGCTTCAGGATGGTGATCAACATATTCTTAGGACAAATCACGTCACGTGGTTACTTGCACAAATTATCAGGGTTGAGCTAGTGATGAATGCTCTAAATAAAGACTCAAGAAAGGTTGTTTCTTATATGATTTTGTACTGATAAAATTCTTACCATCTCTACTGGTGTGTCTCGAGTTCTACTCTCCGTGTTCATAATCTTCGTGTTCCTTCTTTCTAAGGGTTTCTGTTGAGCAGTTCAGGATGTCTTGCTAGAATTTTGTTTCATTTGTTTTATATACCAACTAATATTGTTGATGTTTAAGCAACCATTTGGATCTAATATTGATTGCAAGGATAGCTGTCATAAATAAATCAATCTATTTAGAATCCATTTTGAATTCTAAATTACGATCTGCTGTTAGGTGGAGACAACCAGAAAGATTCTTTCGTTTCATAAAGAAGACAGAAGCTTGGACCCTAATAATCCGCAAAGTATATTGCTTGACTTCATTAGCAGTTGCCAAAACTTGCGTATTTGGTCATTGAATACATCAACTAGAGAATATTTGAATAACGAGCAGCTTCAAAAGGGGAAGCAAATAGATGAATGGTGGAGGCAAGTAAGCAAAGGTATTAATCCGAATGTCATCAGATATCTTTGTATACAGTGATATAAGTTTTTTTTATAACTTAATATTCCTATAGTATTCATACTACTTATAGCCTATTTTACATGAATGCCCTATGTATATGTGCTCTGAGTACCCATGCCATATCTCCAAACTTGATACAGTGCACACTATGAAGTGCTTGTATCTGGGAAGCAGTGGTCATGGATGGTGGTGATATGTGTACTTATGTGAAAATAATTGGTATAATCTGAGAGAGAGGAACAGGACGAAATCAAATGGGGAAAACAAAGGATGAAAGTATGGAATAATCACCTGTATTTACATAAAGAAGAAAAGAAAAATTAGTGAGAGGGGAGTCTGGCAGAGATGTCATGGTTTTGTTGGTTGTGGTTTCTTTTTTTATCTGCCTAGGTTTAAGCGAAATATAAGGAAAAAGTAAGTATACCTAGTTTCAGTCCCTGATATCATATCAGCTGAGCTATAAAACACTTCTATTATCTTAGGGCAGATCAAAAAGCGTAAGCTATTAGATAGGGTCGCATGTATATTTAAATGTGTTCAACAAGAATCTTTTTTCATATTATATATTTTTAACAGATGCTCTAAAACACTGCCTCTTGCCAGTAAATTATGATTATATTCTTGTGCCCTTTATCTTGGTTGTGTTCTCATGGAAGCTATCTTATAGCCCTAGGAATTCCTATGAAGAAATGCTGGGCTGAATATTGATTCGTACATGTGCAATATAGGGTTTAGTTGTTTGTGTTTTATGCAAGCATAGGTATCAGCAAACGCTGGTTGCAATAACATCTAGTAAATTGTCATCTCAAAATTTGGTTGCCGAATTATATTCCCCATAGAAGGGGTAAATATGATTTGCATAAGAGCTATATGAAAACCCCTTGTGTCTACTCCTCCTCCTCCTCCTCCCCCTTGCCAAAAAATATGTTTGCATAAGAGCTATATGAAAACCCCTTGTCTCCTCTTCTCCTCCTCCTCAGAAGGCTCGACAATTGCATAATTTTCATAAATGGGTAGAGATGAGACTTGAATTCGAATCTTTCAATTTTGGTACTATGTTGAACCACCTCAGCTAAAAGTTAAAGCTTTTAGAGAGACACATTTATATATTTTAATTTTGTCTTCAACAGAATCTGTTTATTTATTCAAATGCTTCAAATATTAGGTGAACGAATCATGGACTATATGAAAATGGACGAAAGGTCAATTGGAATGTTTTGGGTTGTTTCTTACACTATGGCACAGCCTGCTTGTGAAACAGTGATGAATTGGTTAACCTCTGCTGGAGTTACAGAGCTGTTACCTGGATCAAATTTACAGTCGAATGAGACTTTAATGGTGATGCAGGAAGTTAGCCCTCTTCCAATATCATTGTTATCTGGATTTTCAATAAATCTATGTTTGAAACTGGCTTATCAGATGGAAGAATCCATGTTTTCGGGACAGGTAAAAACTTTAATACACATTATCAGGCATATACAAGTGCACGAGTGCCCTGACTAATATGGTTACCATTCATCAGAGCATATGTTACATTTTTTCATACATAACTGGAAAAATTATCACGCACGAAGAATCTAACCTTGGCAAGAGGCTTTTCTACCGTGTGTGAGTGTGAAAAGATTGCCCAGTTTTGGTCATCTTCAACATCTTAGCATCTTCTTCCATCAAGGCTATCCCTCTTGGATTAGGAACTGTTAAATATTTTCCATTTGCATTTTTCCACTTTGACAAATGATACCCTGGTAGACTAACATTTTAAATTTGACTTTGTTGCATTTGAAACAGGTAGTGCCTAGCATTGCCATGGTTGAGACATATGTTAGAGTGATGCTCGTCTCCCCTCATGCATTATTCCGTTCACTCTTGACAGTAATTTCCGTTTCCTTTCTACTTTGATTTGATATGTGGCGATGATTGAAGATTCTGTTTATTGATGCACTGGAGATTTCTTTGATGTGATGGCTTGATTCCATTTTATTGCTTTGTGTCTTGGCTTTTTAATACTCTTAAGAGCATTCAAAGACTGGTCAGAAAAATCTGTTCCTGCTATTAGAACAAATTAATAGAGAGTAGGCATGGTTCTATCTCTGGTCAAAGTAGCCGTACCTTCCATTTGAAAGCCAACTTCAAGCTTGGGACATGGCTCTAGATATGAATTTTGGTCTCAATGAGTAATGCTTTAGTTATTGCTGGCACCCTTATCTACGTGTTGGATGCCATGTAATGTTAGTTGAATGGTGTTGGAAATTACGAAGGAAAAGTGATTGAGACAGAAATGTGAAGAGGAAGAGAGAATGAGTACTGCTTTGCATTTTCTTCCACTTTTAAATACTAAGAGAGACTATTTATATGGTTACAAATAGCCAGAAAAAGAAGTTTATATAAAAAAGGAAACTAGTAAACAAGGAAAGTCAAATCTTCCAACTCTCCGTCTCCAGCTAGTGAGAAGACATTCTCTTTCCAGGATTTGACAGAATGTTGATTGACTTCATTGGTGTGGTTAATTTGATAATAGTGCCCAATAACCAAAGAGATCCCTAACTGTGAAAGATAATTACAACAGAGAGGTACCTTTTCGTAGAAAAATATCTTGCCAAAGATGGATTATGTTGAATCTCATTAACTAATGTTGAGAGGCATTCTGGCAACATTTGCAATTGAGAGTGTTAGCCTTCTTGTTGAAAAAAAGGGTAAGGCAACCCAAGCTGGGACACTTGAAGATTCCTTTCTTGGATCATTATCGAAGTCCATTTAAAACTCTCATTGGACAAACAAAAGACAAGGGCTTTAACACAAGTCTATAATCTTCTTCAGGGTGTGTTTGAGCCACATTATTTTGAAAGAATGTATTTTGTAATAGTAGATTAATGGAGAATGTGTGGTTCAAAAAGAAAGAAAAGTTATTGATGTGATGAAAAATATTATTTTATCAAAGAATGTATGATNGAATAGTAGATTGATAGAGAACGTGTGGTTGAAAAAAAAGAAAAAATTATTGATGTGATGGAAAATATTATTTTATTGAAGAATGTGTGATTGAAAATGAGTAGAAGAATTAGAATGAAAATTTTAATTTGGCTCAAATTGGGGCTCGCTCATGAAATTATTGATGACATGCTTGGTACCAACCTGATCATAAAAACTCCTTAAATATTAAAAGAAGCAAGGGATTTTACCTTCTCAATGGGAGGCTTGGACCAATAAAATTTCCCCAACCATAGCCCGCAGATTTGATGAAGAGAACTCCTTAATATCTCCATGCAGTGTGATGGATGTTAAAATGGTGGGGGCAGGGTGGAGGTGGTGGGGCTGTTGTTGAAGACGAGTTCAAAATAGTTTCTTTTTGAACTGCTTAAGCTTTTAGATAAGATAGTTAAAATAATATGAGAATTAGTCAAATTGTGCATGTGTTAGAAGTTTGAATAAAAAAATGAATCTGGTTTGCATGTGATGCGGTGTGTTAAACACAGGATTTCAATGAATATGTGGCCACTCTCTAACACCTCAAGGTTTTAGATGACATGGTTAACTTCTGTTATGGGATTTAGGTGGGGTGGAGCTCAAGGCTTAGTTTGTTCTATGTCTCTTCCTTTAATGAAAAAACCAAAACAATAGTGTACATGCCAGCAATTGTAGCCAGCGAGGACCATCTTTTTATTCTTATGTTCGATATGGGATGTCAGTGAAAGTGATAGCAAGAAAGGTCATTGGGTGAGCATCGCAGCATCGCAAACTGGTCGTACTGTGCCTCAGTTATGGAAAATTACAAGAAATTGGAGATTTTGAACTTTGAAGCCTCTGCAGTAAGAGTAAAGGGTGTCATTGGTGCACATTTCCCCTCATTATGCAATTCTGCTCTGTCTGGCCTTTGATTTGTTATGCTCCCATTATATATTTGCGAAGAACTCGAGCTTCACTTTGTGGAAGAAGACGATGTTGGAAGGGGGTGGTAAATGAAAATTATCCGCCTAATAAACTAAGATATTAGCAAGACCTAAGAAGTGTATTAAGTTGTTATTAACTTGAACCTGATCAAAAGGTTCTCTTTGTACTATATTTTTTCCACTCCGAAGTGGATTATTCATAGAAATTTCTATCCACTTCTAATATTTTTCTCTGTTGATCTATAAAATGGCGCGTAATTATGGCTGAGCTTTATTTCTTACTGCATATTTTACTTTATTATAGTTCTGATGTCAAACTCCATTGCAGCTACTTGCCCAAAGGAACCAAACCTCATTGAGCAAACCTGCAGCTTCCATTTTAGTGTTCGAAATGCTGAACTATCGTTTGCTTTCACTGTACAGGTGAAGAACACCTTTTCCTGTGTTCCTTCATTGAGAGCTTTCAATGTTATCAATTTAATTCTGTCTAGGCGGCCTGGCCGATACATAACTGTACTCACTTGGGGTTTTTTTTTTGGGTGGTGGTGGAAGGGCACTGTTTTAATACCTGACATGGATTTTATGATACATCAGATATATGGGGATTTGTCCCATATAACTATAGTTCTCTGCCAAAGTCCACTTTAGGTACACACCAAGGACATGAGACTTGTCAGGACAATTTAGGATCTAAATGTAACGACTCAGGCCTCTATGCCCAAGCCTAATGTATTGTTCGCTTTGGGTGGATATATGCTCATTCACCCCTTCATGGCTTTCTATCGCGTCCTCCAAGATTTGAACTCAAGACTTCTGTCTAATGAGAGACTTAGGTGGAATCTTGATACTAATTGAGCATTTTTTGGTAACACCCTGGGTCTCTATACCTAAGCCGTCTCAATTGGTACCAGGATTCCACTTAANTCTCTATACCTAAGCCGTCCCAATTGGTACCAAGATTCCACTTAAGTTTCTCATTAGATGGAGGTCTTGAGTAGAAAAATACTGTAAATGAAGTCGTTTCCTAAAACTTGTGACACTTATTCTCTCCATAGCTGTTCAACTACATATTGGGTGTGTTTGAGCCACATTATTTTGGAAGAATGTATTCTGGAATAATAAATTGATGGAGAATGTGTGGTTGAAAAAGAAGAAAAAATTATTGATGTGATGGAAAATATTATTTTATTGAAGAATGTGTGGTTGAAAATGAATAGAAGAATGATAATGAAAATTTTAATGAGTACCAAACAGGGGCGTTATGTGCTTCAGAACTGAATAATCGTTCTATTTCCATTCCTCAAGTGTAATAATGATAATTGCTGAAATGCAAAACTGTCTTATTTCCTTCAAAAATTTATAATCATCACCCAGTTGACTTCCAAGGACTAAAAATAGAAATATAACTATCTATTCTAGAAGCCCGTCAACTTTTCTCCCTTGTGAATTAGGTGGCACGGTAATTGGTCCTGTATGCACTGATAACTTTTTACATTTGAGTTTGATTTTCTTCAGTATGATGGGACAAGGGAAAGATATCTCGTGTTTGTTAGGAGGTAGGTCGCCCCTGGGAATCATTCAATATTTTGCCTTTTGTAGAGGTCAAGTTTTGACTTGTGTCCTTGTCCTGTGAGACCATAATAGAGGAAGCTTTTGTCATGCAAAAGTTCTTGCAGTAACTATCATTTTTGACATTTTCAGTCAAGCTGAGATTTATTTTATAGCGTGCAGTTGAATAAACAGGCTGATAAAAGTACTTTTTTGGTGGTTTCTTTTTAAAGGTACCAAGGAAAGAGCAAAGGTTTAATGTATGATGTCACAAAAATTGTTGCTACATTGAAAGCGAAACGTGGAGAACATCGCCTTTTTAGACTGGCTGAGAATTTATGCATGAATCTTGTTTTATCAATGAAGGACTTTTTCTATGTGAAGAGAGAAGGAAAGGTGGGAGACAACTTTTAAACCATAATTCTTTCTTAAATAGCTTTTTACTGCTACTGCACTGACTTTTGTCTGGTCGAAGCTTGTGCAGGGTCCAACTGAGTTTACAGAAACATTAAATCGGATTACAGTAACTACTCTTGCCATCATCATCAAGACTCGTGGCATTGCAGAGGTTGAGCACCTACTATACCTTCAAACAATGCTGGAGCAGATACTGGCCACGAGTCAACATGCATGGTCTGAGAAAACTCTTCGGTATTTCCCGCCTATATTGCGTGATACCCTGGTTGGCAGGATGGATAAAAGGGGTATGGCCATACAAGCATGGCAGCAAGTACGTGGTTTCACTAAAGAAGCTTTACTTTTCCCTCTTCGTTCTCCAATAGAAATATAAGCTCCAATTAACGCGGGTTTACCGTGAGAAGACAAGCAGTTCTCAGCGAGCAATGTCTTCCTTAAGTATATTACAAAAATATATTGGTTACAAGTTTCAATGTCCTAAAAAAACATGTATACATGTCCATTGGAACATTTCTTAGGTTTCCTCACCTTTAATATATACAAGTCGAAGATTTTGGAGAGAAAGTTGGGTTGTAATAGTGTTGTGGGAGGTTCTCGTACTGAATGAGCCAAAAAAGTTAAGTATCTGTCGACATTTACTATCCTGTACAGTTTAATCTTTTATCACTCAACTTGGTGTTTCCTCTTGCCACTTTCTTCATTTTTTATTCTATCTTCCCTGTTCCGTTGAAAGGGCCCCCTTAAAATTATATAATTAAAAGTAGAACTTATTATCTAAGAAAAGGAGCCCAACGCATGAGTTTTGACCGTTGAATGTGGTCGACCATTAGGCTTGGATTAACCCATCTTCAATGGCAGTCCTAACTAATAAAGAAAGAGCAATCCGCTTCGCTAGTGAGACTGATCGGGAAGTACTTGATCAATTAGATTTAAAGAGAGACCCCTTAAAATTAGAAAATGTAAAGTAGTACTTATTATCTAAGAAAATGAGCCCAACGCATGAGTTTTGACCGTTGAATGTGGTCGACCATTAGGCTTGGATTAACCCATCTTCAATGGCAGTCCTAACTAATAAAGATCACCTTTTGTAATTTCTTGTTGAGATTGATTAGTCTTCATCATTTTGCTGATAATTTGTTACATTCCATGAATACACTAAGTTTCATGTTTAAGTGATGATAATTGGCATTGTTGACAAAGATTGCACCCTGACTTGCTTTCTCATCTCCCTCCTGATCATAAGTTGGTGAACAGCAAATTTCCACCTTTTCAAAGAACTGCGAATATCAGTAATTGCTTGGGTTTAATTTTCCATTTAGTCAAAAACTGTTAACCCAAAGGATTAACATTGTTTTAAGACAAATCTGAAGGTTCCTTATCTTGAAATTTAAAATACAGAGGGCATTTTCATATGAAGAAAACTTCATTCATAGGTTCTTTACATTGTTTCTTTCCACAAGCTACTTATTTTCCTAATGTTTTTTTTTTTTTGTTTTTGGCAGGCAGAAGGGACTGTGCTTAATCAGTGTACCCGGCTTCTTTCACCATCAGCTGATCCAACATATCTCATGACTTATATCAATCACAGTTTTCCTCAGCACCGTCAATATCTCTGTGCTGGTGCATGGATACTGATGTGTGGTCATCCCGAGAGCATTACCAGTTTACATTTTGTAAGGTTCTACTTTTTTTTTTTTTTTTTTAAATTCTTTTTTTATTTAAAAAATAAAAATTGTCTGACGTTGCTCTTTTTTGATTTCTTGCTCAGTGAATTTACTTCTTTCCTTGTATTTTCTGTAATAAGTCCCTCCTCCCGCCCCTCTCATTCATTCAGTTACTCATGAACACATGCACACACATGCTTGGTGGTATACAGGGTCGTGTCTTGAGAGAATTTTCCCCAGAAGAAGTGACTGCCAATATATATACAATGGTGGATGTACTGCTGAATCATATTAACTTAGAACTACAGCGTGGCCGTTCCTTGCAGGTTTAGACTCTATCCCTTTCCCTTTCCTTATTTTCCAATTGTAAATTTTATTCTGTAACTCAGTAGCAGTGTTCCTGCTGCAGTTCATTTTATTGATAGTTGAAGGTTAACTTATTTTCCTCTTTGTTCAGGATCTAATGCTAAAAGCATGTACAAACCTTTCCTTCTTCATTTGGACTCACGAGCTTCTTCCTTTGGACATTTTGCTATTAGCACTTATTGACCGAGATGATGATCCCCATTCTTTACAAATTGTGGTAGGTTTGATGTGCTATGTACTTTTTTTATGCCATTTTTTGAATTCTTTTCACCCTGGTATCATCTTCAGCAACAAAATAATGAAAGCATATACCTTTTCTTTCCCAAGTATATTACAGAATTCTGAAATAGATATTACTCGTCCAAACAAAAGATGTTTCCATTGGATTTCTAAGATAACTTTGCTTATATTAGTTTTCACTTTTATCTACTTTGTCTAATATGTAGCTGCGCAAGTTTCATGGGAATTGCTAAAATAGAGAACTACAGTAAGATGTTCCTAATATAATAATATATTGAAAACAAGAAATAGAAGTCCTATCGTTTCATGTCTAAAATAATTATATATGTGAAAAGTGGTGTTCTAAAAAATGATAAAAGTTGTGGCCTATGTGGGTCCAGTCGTGAGGCCCGAGGCAAAAACCCCGCATATAGTGAAGGTGTGGGAAAAAGGCAATCAACCCTATTTTGACCGCCTAATGCAGGCCTAGGCAGTGCGCCTTATATTTTTTATTCCCATTTTCTTGTCCAATTATTTTAAGGTTAAATAAACCAATTAAATAAAATGAAGAGTTAATAAATAGAAAAGTAGAAAAGAGTTAGACTATGGTGTGTGTTGCTATCTAATTTGTCTAATTGTAAAAAAATGTTAATGACTTGTTTGATGTAGATCTTTTAGAATCAATTTTATGAAGAAGTGATATTTTTGGAGAATGTGTGTTTAAAAAGTAGGATAAAGTTGAGAGTCCTTGTAAAATATTATTTTGCTGGAAGAATGTGTGATTGAAAATGAGTTCTAAAGAATTTGTTGTTACAGGGACTAAGTAGTTGTAGTATTTGTGATTTTGTGAATTTTTTTTTGAAACCTGAAAATCATGCATCAAGTTCCTATAAATCTATTATGATAAGTTGTTTGCTAACTTATTTTAATTGAATGTACTTGGGTAATAGACTTGCATAGATTTTAACTTTCAAGGTATGCATTAGTTTATTTATTTAACAGTCTTAAAATAATTAAGATAATATTAAAAATAGGAAAATGCCTTATTATGCATAGGCTCATAAAACTTGAGGTTTGACCTTAGCATATTTCGTGCCTTTTAGAACTCTGGTCAAAGTACAAGGCATCTTCTGACTACAAGAGTAAAGAGAACGTCCAATACAAGAATTTGTTCCACTCTAGAACAACTGAGGAGAAAGTAAAAACCCACGAACTCCTTCAAAGAAACCTATAAAGATGCTAAAATGTTGTCCTATACCATTAGTAAGTTACCGCTAGCTATTTTCCTTCACAATTTATTTTTTTCTATTCTATACTGTCAAAAACATCCAATTGCCCAAATTATAGCCAAAACAACTTTTTTCCGCACAACCTTTACCTTTTTACCGGATCCCAACCTGATTAGCTTTGATGAATAATTTATTTCAGCTACTTGGTGAAAAACAGCTATCTTAATAAGCCTGCCGATGGAGTTCCATAAAGATATTTTATTGAATAATTGCGAAGTTTGAATTCTTATATTAGGAAAAGCAATTAAGAGCACCGTCGTCACCTTCACCACATGTCACAACTATCAGAGGATATATACATATTTCCTATTTACGTTAATTGTTCATTTTCCATATTTAACTAGCATAGAATTAGGGATTTATTTATGCAATCTTTCCTTCTATAAATTATGTAATATTCTATAAATTGACAGCAATATACACACTGAAAGATCATTCAGCGAAAACTT
>CAIGRF010305244.1:74744-87914 GCA_903798235.1 Fraxinus ornus | reverse complement strand
AAAAAAAAAAAAAAAAAGTGTGATGTATTTGATTAGATGACTCTTTCAATCATTCAAAATTGGATGAAAGTGCTGACCCCATTTACCATTTCCCTTTGAGTTTGATTGGAAAAAATAATAATTTATGATTGATCGGTTCAAATGTCATTCATTACAATATTCATTATATTTCATACCTTTTGTATGAAGAGTTTTACTATGTGTACGGGGAAAGATATACAGGGTTTGTATACGGCCACACTTGACATTTTTTTGAATGGACATTGACCAAAAAAAAGAAAATCATACAAGTGCTGTCAACATAGCACCTATAACTATCTTGACAATTATTTCCTTGTACATGGAGAATAACTCTCATAGACATAGTCAATTTGTGGTGTTACAATGATTCTTGCAAATCGATCGTCACACCTTTAAAAGGTAGAACAAAATTGGTATAATTGATCTATCGTAGATAAGTTTTGTAAGGCTGAATCTAACCATAGACCAACAATACTTTACATCGGACTAAGCCCCTTGACCTAGAGATAGGACCAATTTGGTTCAAGTTGAACCTATACTCACGTTATTATGATCGATTATAAGACGATGTGTACTGAATAAAATCAAGCGTAAAACGTGTGGAACACCAAACCCTACTAATTTATTAACAAAGCCGGCAAGCTCCAACTAGCAATCACGTGGATGAATAGTTATCACATATGTATAATACCCCACCCCATTAAAAAGTTCTCATAACTAACATACATTACTTTAATCAAAGTGGTGAACAACTTTTTAATTCTCATTATTTCTTCCATTTAAAATTGGTTTTATGCATTTACCATTTAACCCTCCTCTGGTTTCATCCTACGGTCAACAATGACATGCAATCTTTGATGGTGAAATCCTGGCAGCAAACGTAGTCCTCATTATTCCCTATTAAATTATAGTTCATTTTTCTGTCTCTTCTTATTAATCATAAATTTTTCAACAAAATAATAGTATACGTAAATTCAAAAATTTTCTTTTTTTTAATCACACATTTCTCCGAAAAATCATTATTTCTCTCATTATAATATGGAATAATGATTGCCAAACAGGCTCATATTTGAGCATAAAAATACAAAAAGATAAAATATTGTGTACATTTCTTCATCTTGATGTCACGTGTTCGTCACCATTTTTTAAGAATATCACCGGCACGAACTAATTAAAATACTAAGCGTTAAAGTAGATGGAATTAAAAGATGTAGCTCCAATTTTTTTAAAATNAAAAAAAAAAAAAGGCATATTGAACAAAATGCAAGTCAAACTGACCTTTAAATATTTTTTTTCCAGTTATATCAGAGTATGTTACTATTTTTTCTCATACAAAGTAAAATATTACTTAACCCCTGTTTGGTACACATTTTTATTTTCATTATTCTACTCATTTTTAATAACACATTTTTCAATAAAATAATATTTTTATCACATCAATAACTTTTCCTTCTTTTTCGACCACACATTTTCCATCAATCTACTATTCCAGAACACATTTTTCTAAAATAATGTGGTTCAAACACGCCCTTAGTGTGTACGTTCGCGTGTGTGAACTCATCGAATTCCTTTCTAGTTTGTGTATTGGGAGATGATTCATTTAATTAATTTGAGGCATTAAGGTTTGAACTTTGAAAATTGCTATTGTGTTTATTTTATTATTTTAATAATAATTTTTTGGTACGTCTTTGAGGGGACATCTACCCTTTAAAATTACTGCTTGGCAGCTTATATAGACTCGTTATTTGTTTTGTCGATTAGAAATGGTCTTTCAAGTTATTTATTCTATTTCTTTGGACCTTTCTGTTTTAATTAACGAGTTATTTCGTCACAAAAACTGTAGTCAAATATATAGAATATGTAGAAAATGAACTCCGAATATAAATTCATTATTACGAAAAGACCCTGTTCATTTACTCGTGGTAAATCAATAAAATGCGAAGAAGCAACTCATTCTCTTGTATATTTATTACATTTTTTTTAAAAATGGAATTCATGTTCATGCATTTAAGGTCCCAAATAAATGATTCTAGCCTATGATCACACAAAATCGATACATAATATAAATAAGTTATTCCCGATACAAACTAAAATTAGAGGTTGTAAAACCTCTCATAATCATCTAAACTCAAATTTAACGCCCTAATTTTTCTAGTCATTACAAAGATTTATTTAGAAAACCATAAAAAATCTAACCAAAACATGAAAGAAGGAGGAGGGAAAGGATCGATAAGAAAGGGAATGATCGATTGCGGAGAGAAAATACTATGTGTACGTCTTGGCGTTTGCTCCAAAGATTTGACGGAGAATCTTAACGAAATATTTGAGAAGTCACGAGAAATTAGTCAAATCCAATAACCCACAACTGGTGACGTGTCAGGATTACAGTAAAGACAACGCATATGGATAAATTTCAAGTGACAACATTAGTTCAATGAAATTATTTATAGCACTTGTCCAATAATACTAGTATTGACAAGAATCATGTTTTTCAAAATACAAATGCCTTTTTTTTTTTCTCCAAATAAATGCATCACTACACTCAAACTTATGGATGAAAGCATTTAGGTAACACTAAGCTAAGGTCCCAATTAACTCGAGCCATCTCTATATAAATGTAAAAGCATTTATTTACTAGAGATGAGAACTATTTTTCTTTTACTGTTTTAACATTTTATCCTCGACTTGCATAAATCATTGTAGTTGATATGAATTAATCTATTTGTACAACATTGTTGACAATGTTGGTTGTGGCCAAAAAAAAAAAAAAAAAAGGGCTAAAAAGATGAATAATTTTTAAAAATATCCAATAATTACATGTCATGTCGCATATTGTCAAAATCATTGTAAGCATTGTTCAATTGTTAGACCATGAAGCACTAGAACCCCTTTTAAACCTATCAAAACGGCCCCATTGGGCCACGTGGCATTGAGATGCTCCATGATTTCTCTCTAACAAAACCCAATTATGTCATTACACGTTACACAATCTCATTGGCTCGCCTCAAAGTAACCGGTCCGCTGACGCTGGGCCGTCACTTTCACGGCCCAGTACACAACCAAGGAGATAAAACATAGAAGTGGGCCTAATCACTTTATGACATTAAATTACAATTATGCACTTTATATAGTCTTTTAATTACAGTAATGCCACTACTGTTGTTAACCACGTTTAAAAAGTTTTTTTAAAAAGAATTATAACTTTTTTAGAGAACTATTTTTTTGTTAATAAGTGAATAAATACATTTACGAGTCTATACTGAACATCGCTTCTGAAATTGTACATGTTGTTTGAAACATGTATTCATGTAATTTTCATTTTTTATCGAAACACTTGGCTAGTTATCAAAAATTATATTAGTCTGATCAAAGTAACTAATTCGATTCGGTTTCAATTAAAATCTAGTTGGTCAAATTTTCAATTCTATTTACAAACCCGAATTTTTATTTCAATTTCACAATTATTTTTCTAGAATCTCAAAACTAAAACAATCATTAGAATTATATGATCATTAAATTAATTCGCACGTACACATAACAATTAACACTTTAATATGAGAAAGCATGAAAGTGAAATGAGTAAATTTACATCACTTTTTACACTTTAAAATATACTTTTTTGAAGCATGAAAAGAACTGAGCAAGAAGTCGGATCTTATCTGGACTGTGAAAAGATATGATTAATCGGATGAACAACAACAATTAGTCTTTAGAAAATAAAAGAGCATGAAAGGGCACTTGAAGGGAGATAGGATTCACCATTATCGGGTTTTGACATCAAGCTATTCAAGGAAGTAATGCAGGGAATGCTAACCATTAATCTAAGGTTCGAGAAAGACGTATTGTCTGATCACGGGTGGTAAAAATAAATCCTTGAGCATTAAATTATAATAATAAAATACTATCATCAAACAAATTCAAGAACAGAGAATCAACTTGTTTAGAAATTAATCTCGATGCTAGTTCACAACAATCAAAGTCGAACATGATCTTACCAGTGAAGCAAATTTACAAAACAATAAATTTAGAACATATGTGGCCGAATTTAGAAGTTGACCTTTTGCAATATCATGTAAAAATCTTAACTTGTTACTAGTTAATCCTCCTCACGGCGCAAAACACACCTTCGGGGATAGGACCCCCGATCTCTAATGCATTCAAAGGCGATGAAGTTTTGGTGAAGGAGATTATCTGATTGTATTTTTCAGAAAAAAATGTGACTCTTAATTTAGTTTTTTAATTTAGCCCATGTTTGGGCTCCATTATTTCACATTTTAATTAGGCTTATGGTAATTTTTTAGAAAATGTGTGGTTAAAAAAGAAGATTTTTTTTTTTTTTAGTTTATGTGTAATATTATTTTATTTAATAATGTGTGGTTGATAAGAAGATAAAGAAAAATATATTTTAATTTAATGAATGCCAAACAGAGGCTTAGTTTCATTCTTTTTTATTTATTTATTTATTTAAAGATGAGGACAAAGTTGTTATTTTAAGTGGATGTAACGTTCAAAATGGACGAAAGACGAATTTTACTATGGTTTAGAAAAATTAAGAATAAATTAGAAACATATTGTAAAGATTTGAAATGAAATAATTGTAATTAGTACAAACTAAATCCATACTTGAGGATGCAAAACATAATAAGACCTAGATAATATGTTTCTACCCATCATTAGGGCTTGATTTCCAACCCACTTTTACTTTCTTCACTTTCTCTTTTTACCATCCCATTTATAATTTATCCCGTCGACATATATTTTTCATCCCACGAGATTTGATGAGAAGTAAAATCTGATGTCACATTTGATATTTTATCTGCATTAAAGGGTAAATTCGTCAATTCAAAGCAGATACCTACAAAGAACTATAGGGTTAACGAGTTGGCGTGTATGTATGAGTTGTTCGGTTGAATAATGAATAGATAGGAATGTGAACACAAAAGAAAGTTGGCAAAAGCAGTGCTTTCAGTGGAAATATACCTTTTCTACCCTTAAATAAATTATTGTTTATATTTTATCCTTGTGATAATTATTGTATTAAAATATTTTGATATACATACATATTATTTTGCATTTTCTTGGATTGATTTGGAGTGGATGAATTGGGATATAGATAATGGAGCTGTGCTAGAACAGATATTTCTACCACCATATTCTCCTCATCCTGCTTTTGCAGATTCTTGTTCAATAGTGTCCATACGAATCAAAATTCTACTTTTTTTTTCCTTCTAGTTTCTCTCATTCTGGCTACATTATTACAGCTTATTGCACCCATAATCTACTTATTTTTAACTTAAGCAGGCTTGAAGTTGAGGGTCAAACTTAAACACTCAAACACCCACACGATTAGTTTTTTTACAAGATTTTATGGAGACCCTTTGAAGCAAGATTGTGCTGTCAGGTTCTCTGTCTGGTATTTTTGATTTGATTGCTATTCTTAAAAGAATATTTGCTTAGTTTGCTTCTATCTATTTCTCCATCTGGGTTTTTGGTCGTTATCCGAATTTTTTAAAGGAGCTGTTTGGGAATTGAAAAAAGCTGGAATCTTGGGAAATTCTTCCTTTGATGTGGGTGTTCAAGAAGTTCTTATTTCCGTCAATTCTTGGTCTTTATCATACAGATTTGAAGCAATTTGGTGGATAAGATATAAATTTTTTGACTGGAGGGTTGGGAGATAGTAGACTCACATGAAAATAGCAAAAATTCAGAAGGGGTTTCACTTTGACATTGTTAGATTCATATGAACATAGCTAGAATTCCGAAAGGGTTTTCAATATGATATTGTTTGATGTTAATTTCTTTGTTACATGAGTTTATTCCATGTAGTTGGATTTGGCTTGAAGGTGGGGTATCAGCTTTTGATGTCACGTTGCTGGTTTTTGTCTCTGATTTCTTTGAATTTGTTGAGTAATGGTGGAGTCATGACTACCAAGACCAGTTGGCTTGATGATGGAGGGCGGATATTTATGAAATTGTGGGATTTGATTTCGGAGAGCAGTTATAAGTTCCACCATCATTATTCCCAGTATATTGGGTCGAGGAAAGTTAGGAAAAACTGGTGGAGGAAGCTTTTATGGGCATGGATTGGGTTCTGGATTGTAGTATCCGTTTGGGTGTTCTGGTACATGAATTCACAAGCTTACGAGAAGAGGAAAGAGACACTTACGAGTATGTGTGATGAGAGGGCTAGGATGTTGCAAGACCAATTTAATGTTAGTATGAATCATATACAGGCTATGTCTGTTTTGATTTCAACCTTCCACCATGGCAAGAACCCTTCTGCCATTGATCAGGTAAAACTCATCATCTTTAAGCTAAAATTTGGTGCACTGTCTTAGACCGTAGAAAGAATTTAGTACAAAATTAGAATGGATAATAATAGTTGGATGGTAATATGGTGGATTAAGGTGGATAATATTGTTTAATTTTATAGGCAAAAAATGCCATCTCCACTATCAATCTTATATATAATGTGGAGGATGGCGATAGTTGTGAATGTGATAAGATTACTTGTAAGCATAACCATTTTTTTAACTAAAATATCAAAAATACTATCCATCTTAAGCCACCATAACACCATTCACTTATTACTATCTATTGTGATTTTTTATGAAGTCTATTATGATGCGTCAAACACAACCTTAATGATTAAGTTTCATTTCTTTATGGAAGGCAGAGACTGATAGTTCTTCACATGAATTGAGCATTTCTTTGTGAATTGGTTTATCCCAGGGCTTTAATCCTTGTTTTTAATCATTTCAAAGCTTCTATTTTCTGTTAATCAGACTGTTAATTTAATTGTTTTTCTGTTTATAGCAAATTGATAAATTTGGTCAAAGGAAAAGGTATTGTGAGATTCTTGTCAATAATAAGTATAAAACTCCTTACTATTTTTTAGCTTTAGGAGCCATATTCATGTGCTTTTCCCTCTATTCTCTAGAATCCTATCCACAAAAATCTGAACTTCTAAATCTTGCAGAATACTTTCGCGAGGTACACGGAAAGAACAGCTTTTGAGAGGCCCCTCACAAGTGGGGTGGCATATGCTGTAAGGGTTCGACATTCTGAAAGAGAGGAATTTGAAACCAAACAAGGCTGGAGCATTAAGCAAATGGATGGTGTTGAACAAACCCCAGTTCATGAAGATGAGTATGATCCAGCGGACCTTGAGCCATCACCAGTACAGGAGGAATATGCACCTGTCATTTTTGCCCAAGATACTGTTGCACATGTAATTTCTGTTGATATGCTCTCAGGAAAGGTAAAGTTCTTAGTTTTATGACCTGTAATTTGCTAATTATTCAACAATTTTCGAGCTGTAGGCATTTAAACATAGTTAACATCCTGTATAATCCAACAATGTTCATTGTTTACATCATATATGTTACTTTATGTTCGAAGTTGAAAGGAGAGGTAGAGAAAAAAAAACATAGGAAGACTTTATACCATAAATCTTTGTGTTGACAGGAAGATCGTGAGAATGTATTACGTGCAAGAGAATTAGGAAAAGGCGTTCTCACTGCTCCTTTCCCGTTGCTCAAAACAAACCGCCTTGGAGTAATATTGACTTTTGCTGTCTATAAAAGAGATCTTCCCCCTAATGTATCTCCAACAGAAAGGATCCAAGCAACTGCCGGGTATGTCATCTCTCTTCAGATTGTGTGTAGATGTTATGCTCAAGCAGCCAAAATTAAAAGAAGTAAGATATATGATTATGTCATGAAGAGCAAATTTTTCTTTCCCTCTTCTATGTTAGACGGTCATTGCGGTAAAATAATTTCTCTTCTTAAACAACCAAATCTGTGACTTCTAAAATTCTTATTTTCGTAAACAGAGATAAAACTAGGTTTAAAAAAAAAGGAGAGAAAACATAATTATGTCAACTTAAATTTGTCAAAACACGGTTAATGAGATATGGAGGTTGATTAAAAGACTATTTTAATGTTTCTACTTCTTCTTAATAGGTACCTTGGTGGAGTTTTCGACATTGAATCACTTGTAGAAAAATTACTTCAACAGCTTGCCAGCAAACAAACTATCCTTGTGAATGTGTATGATACGACTAATATCTCCCATCCTATCAGCATGTATGGTTCAAATACGTCGACTGATGGGCTGCATCATATCAGTGCTCTTAACTTTGGAGATCCATTCAGAAGGCATGAAATGCATTGCAGGTGATCAGGACTCTCTTCTCTTTGAGCTTTGCCATATCTAGCTAGATAACAGGAAATGGAGACTAAATTTCTTAAACATTAATTAGCTTTCAGGCATCAAGATGAGTGTGAGGCATGGATGAAATTCATAAAAGATTCTGTTCTTAAAAAATCTTCGATTTTGAATATCTACAAAATAGACGGAATACTAGATTCTCGATTTCCATATTCCTGTGTTCTCGCTGATTATAATAAACTAGAGAATCCTATATCATGATTCCGTTGCTCATAATTAACTGCTAAAAAATATTCTATTAATACAGATTCAAACAAAAACCTCCATGGCCATGGGTAGCAATAACAACATCTATTGGCATCCTTATAATCGCGTTGCTCATAGGGCAAATATTCCACGCCACAATGAATCGAATAGCCAAAGTTGAGGATGATTATCATCAGATGATGGAGCTTAAGAAACGTGCCGAGGCTGCTGATGTTGCAAAGTCGCAGGTACTTGCTTTAATTACTTAATCAGTTAAAATTTATATTAGAGGAGTATGTGCAAATGCATCTAAAATAATTCCATATGACTGCAGTTTCTTGCTACGGTTTCCCATGAAATCAGAACCCCAATGAATGGTGTTCTTGGTGAGTACATAAATTCTTTCTTTTGCTGGTGATGTATTTCGGTATCTCTGATTTCTTGTGTTGATGAAATTACACCCAAAGAGATGACAACATTTTTTTATTTCAGGGATGCTGCAAATGCTTATGGATACAGATCTGGATGAAACACAACAAGATTATGTCAGAACTGCACGAGACAGTGGTAAAGTTTTAGTTTCGCTCATGAATGAGGTTTTGGACCAAGCAAAGATTGAATCTGGTAAACTTGAGCTGGAGGCAGTCTGCTTTGACTTGAGGGCAATTCTGGATGATGTTTTATCACTTTTTTCTGGAAAATCACAAGGAGTAGAGGTATACTTTTGATTTATTGCTTTTTCAGCCTGCTTGTTTTGTTTGGTTCTCTTACTCTTAAGGCGCTTTTATTTTCCTAATGCACTTCATACAATTGCACAAGCAGTTGGCTGTATACATCTCTGATAAAGTCCCTGAAATACTAGTTGGCGATCCAGGAAGATTCCGTCAGATCATTACAAATCTGATGGGCAACTCAATCAAAGTGAGTGCTATATTTTGAACTCGTTATTTACACTGAAAAAATTGGGCAAAAATTTTGAGGTTCTGGTATTTCATTGATCATATAAAACCAAATTTTCTATTTGGGATAGAATTGTTTAGCTAAACCATTGTGAAGTCGACACAATAGATATAATGCTTTTTATATGAATGTGCATGTGTTATGTTCAAAAGATCTATGCATGTTCTATCATGAATGTGTTAGCAAAATTAAAGTATCTAGAAATCTAGAGGATGTAGTTGCTATTAGATTACTTTTGCAAAAAAAGAGAAATTGATTCTCTTTCTAATTTAATGCTAGTTTGGAAAAGCTTAAAAATTACTAAAAGGTTGATGTCAAAGTTAATTATTAATTTTAACCACACATTTCAGTGACCCCTTGACTTTTATCAAAATTTGCTAAAACTTCTATCAATAGTGTAAACAACCTCTTATTGTTTTTCTTTGCATTACTTGTGCTTTTGCTGGGTTTTCTTCACAAATAGGCAACTTGTTTGTGAATTCATTAGTGAGATAATTGACTCGAATTATTATAGTGGTATATCATGCTCTAGCATATGTTCGAAATTATGTATGCATTTTAGTAACTGTCAACTAATGATTTCAAGTACTGCTAGTTCACCGAGAAAGGACACATATTTGTGACTGTCCACCTTGTTGAAGAAGTGGTGGAGGAATCAATGGAAGTGGAGACAGAATCACCTTCAAGTGGCACTTTGAGTGGGTTGCCCGTAGCCGATAGACGGCTAAGCTGGAAAAAATTTAGAATTTTCAATCAGGAAGGATCTGCTACATCATTGTCACCATCCTCAACTGACCAAATTAATCTGATAGTTTCGGTAGAGGACACGGGTCAAGGGATACCATTTGAAGCTCAATCACGTGTTTTCACCCCCTATATGCAAGTTGGTCCCTCGATCACGAGAACACATGGTGGCACAGGTATCGGGCTAAGCATAAGCAAGTGTTTGGTCCACCTAATGAATGGTGAAATTGGCTTTGTAAGCTTACCGCAGATTGGATCCACCTTTACTTTTACGGCTGTTTTCACCACTGGCTACTCCAGTGTGAATGACCAGAGGAGTCAGCAAATTAACAATCAGCCCAACTCCATTTCTTCAGAATTTCAGGGAATGAAGGCTTTACTCGTGGACCCTACACCCGTAAGGGCACTGGTCTCCAAATATCACATCCAGCGACTTGGAATACACATTGAAGTAATTCATGATTTGAATAACATAAAATTTGGGAACACGATTATAAACATGGTTTTCATTGAACAGGAAGTTTGGCATAAGGATGTAAGCTTGTTGACTCTCATTGTCAACAAACTGAATGGAACAAATTGTAAAGTTACTCCTAAAGTGTTTCTTCTATCCAATGCTATAAGTTCTACTCGAGCCAATTTCTCTGCTTCAGGTGTTTCCCCTCCATTTATCATTATGAAACCACTGAGGGCAAGTATGCTTGCTGCATCCCTACAGCGAGCTATGGGTGTTGGGAACAGAGGAAATTATCGGAACGGAGAGCTTCACTCTCTATCCCTCCGAAATCTTCTACGTGGTAGAAAAATTTTAGTTGTAGATGATAATAGGGTTAACCTCAGAGTGGCTGCTGGTGCCCTCAAGAAGTATGGTGCTGATGTGGTCAATGCAGAAAGGGGGAAAGAGGCAATCTCACTGCTAACGCCGCCCCATCATTTCGATGCCTGTTTCATGGATATTCAGATGCCAGAAATGGACGGGTAAGCATCACGCAATTTTTAGTTAGATTGGTACTTTTGAACTTTTGTATTTAGTTATTAGATCCACTGTAACTTCTCACTTGTTGAATACTGAAAAAACTGCGAAAGGTGTGAGCAGCTTATAAGCTACTTATTTAAACCAATTATTTGCGTAAATTAAGTTGTTGAAGGTATATCATATCAGCATCGACTTCTCAGGCTGCTTTTCTTTCTCAAGTTTATAGATATTATTTGGTTTCTTGGAGTTCTAGCTATTTACAATGTAGAAATTTCTACAGCTTTGAAGCTACAAAGAGAATTAGGGACGTGGAACTTAGCATCAATGACCGTCTCCAATGTGGTGAACTCTCTCTTGAAGCTTATGAAAATGTTTCAAACTGGCATGTGCCCATTTTGGCCATGACTGCTGATGTGATTCAGGCTACAAATGAAAAGTGTCTGAAGTACGGAATGGATGGATATGTCTCCAAACCGTTTGAGGCTGAGCAAGTATATCAGGAAGTTTCCCGCTTTTTTCACACAGATTCGAATGAGGATTCTTGGGAAGGATTTCCTGATTGATGCTCACGGTGATGTAAGCAAGGCACGTTCTTTGAGGCACCACAGTGTGTGCATATTTGTAGTAAATTTTTCCCAACTGTGAGTATGCAATTGAAATCTTTCTTTCTTTTTCAAATTTACGACTCTTTTACCATATTTGCAAATCTTGATTGTGTTCTCATCTGTATTGTTCTTGTGCCTCCAGGAAAATGTGTTTTCTTCAATCAAACAACGATGTATATAATCGTCAAATATTCTTTAGTGGGGATTTCATTATGCACCATTGGTCGTGTATTCAAAGAAGCCTGTAGCTGGACATGACCTGGTGAAGAAGCTGATGGACTCGTGTGCCCTGTGTAAGCTTCATATCGTGAGAGCAAATATTGTGAAAGCCGCATTCTTTATCAACAAAGTCATGCACGCTTAGGAAGTTAAGAGAGAGAGCAATTTAGGATGATAGTCTGTAATATAGTCGACAATAGCAGGTACAAATGCATCTTGTACATCTTGAAACTAGGACGAATTCATAGTTTTTATGTACTCATTGGTAAGGATCGTATTGTGCAAAATGTTTGTTCGTTATTGAAGGAAGAGCACAAGATGACACTATGGTGGCCACTTGAGGCAGTCAACAAAGCGACAATCTGTAGAGAATGGTATTCGAATAAAATAATAAAATCGAACACAATAAAATCATTCTTTTATTAAAAAACTTTGTTAATAAACATAAAGTTCCTTTTAAAGACTAGGGACGATTTTGATAGAGATGCAAAAAGTTAAGGACGAACTGCACAAATTACTCGAAAGAAATATAATGGTGGCGGACGAGATTTGAACCCGAGCTTTCCAAACCAAAAATTGATAGCTTTACTTTTACCACTAGAATACAAGAACATTGGTAACAATGGTTTTTTTTTTAATAATTTCTGGATCAAATTGATAAAAAGAATTTCTAATACAACAAATTACATATTCTTAAAATCATAGCTTCTCACACTTTAAATTTGACACCGTCTAAACGCTACCATCACTAGCGATGTTGGTGGCTTAAAAACTCAACTCAAATGTTTCTTTTAAGCTTGGGTTGCGATGGATTGGTGTGGATGGGGTGTTCCGTGATTCTCATGGAATTGTCCAATGGTATTAGGGTAGTAAGCATCATTGTTATTTTTCATTTCTTCACGGCGAACTCTTTGCCATAAGAGAGGGTCTTCTACATGCCAATGGGTGGGGGTGCGGATTCCTCAAGGCAAATGCGATTCCACTATTGTTGTATAGAAAATCAATCGCGCCCAATATGTTTTTCACTTGGTGTACATTTAGTTTCATAGTCCTCTCACATAGGGGGTGGGGCCCACAAATGTGAGAAGGCTGTGAAAATGAATGTGAACTAAGTGTGTACATTTAACAAAGTTCTTTTCACTTGTACTCCATTTATTTTGGGGAAAATGCTACCACTTTGGATGACACTGTCAATGACAGAATGAGGTGGAAGGGGGGGGGGGGGGG
>CAIGRF010305244.1:36709-58371 GCA_903798235.1 Fraxinus ornus | reverse complement strand
CAATCACAACCCCAACTTGGACCTTCCAAAAGTGTCGATAGTATTTGAGTCGAGCTAAATTTATGGTATCGATAAATTTCCGACAACTGTTTTAAATCATCGCCCGGATTTATTGGGTATCAAAAACCCAACAACAGCAATTGCTGTAATTACAAATTCAACCGTGTTCATCACAAGTAATATCAAATATGCACGTGCTTCCCAATTTCAATTTTAGCAACTAGCCAGATTAATTACTTTTGAGGCAAAGCTAGCAAAATTAATCAACCAGAAACCACTCACACTCTCGTTTACTAACAGAAAATCACGTACATAAGAGTATATTTTGGTACCTGAGAAAGCAATTTGGAGAGTAGCTGGCGGCGTCCACCAGTATTTTTATCATCTTCGCTGTCCACCGCCGCATAGCTTTCAAGGAGACGAGAGGATCTATTGGGGTTAAATTTTTCATCCTCCAATTCCATTAATTGCTTTATAGCTCGAATCATCTCTATTTTTTCTTCTTCCGATTCCATTTCCTATTTCATCTCTCTGAATTTTTCTCCAGCTGGTTCTAGCCGAAAAGATGGCAGGATGACTTAGCCCATCCAAGTGAAGTTAATAGACTGATTTTGTTCAAGCGTCAAGCTTAACCATAAAGATTTTGACACGTTACACCTATTAGATTTTGTAGCTTTCCACTTGGCAGTATTTTACTTCACTCATCAGATACACGTGCATATACCTATTATAGGGCAAATTTTATATTGGACATCTGGGATGAAGGAGTTGAAGGTGAAAACCTATGGTCGCATAGCCCTCTTATTGAAACTCAATTGAAGGCTAAATCGATTTTTTCAACTTTCGCATAAAATTCTATTTTAGTTAAAATTCTTGTGTGATATCTTGTTGATATCTTTTAAGGTCTAATTCTCTTTTTAATTAGGTTTTATGAGTTCCATATAAATATGACTTATTCCATTCATTGAAAATACACAATTTGAGAAATATTATTGCAAAGCATATTATTTGTTTCTTGTTCTTCATGAAATTAATTTCGAACTTATTAAGAATATAATTCTTGTGGCGTTCAACAATTCAAGTAAGGTTAAAAAATCTTGTGATCACGGGGTTAGGATATCGTTGTAATTGTCTTGGTTCTTTGGTTCAATAATTTATTGAGTCGAACTTTCTTTCAAAACGTTGATTCTTGACTTTCTTGGACTTGATCTAATTTGTCATGATTTTTGTAGCTACAATTACTAAGTGAGTTCGCATCAGTTGGTATCGAAGTTTGGTTCCAAAAATTAAGGTTATCTCATTTAATTTTTGGTTTTTTTTTTTTGAATCTTCATCTTCATTCTTTGTGTTCTTCATTTTTTAGTCAATTAAAATATAAAAAAAAATTCAAAAGTTACGCTAAATTAGTGTCCAAATCAATTACTTTTCAATTTTTGGGCTCTTAGTTGATAGTAAAAAAAAGTGTCCAATTTGAATTCAAGAAATACTTTATTAAATTTATCCTTGACGTTTCCATTAAAAGTTCAAATTACTAATTCTTAAATCATTCTAGATCACTTTCCTTACTCAATTCTTTGTTTGAACTTTACAATGGTTGAAACTTTGATTGAGATCGAATTAATTCTTTGAAACACTTGCAAAGAAGCATTGATTGGAAAAATGTAGAGTGATGAGACTAATAGAGGGAAAAATTCAAATTGAGTGATATACGAGTATACACACGTGAGGCAAATATTATTCTAGATTTAGGATGTATGACAAAGACGATTATATTTCAAGCGGGAAGAATAGTCAAGTCATCATGACGGAGGAGATGATACGACGATTTGAAATGTTGTTTGGTGATATGAGAGATAGAATGGATATACAAGAGGCATGTATGGAGAGGCAAGACACATTGCTAGCTAATTTGCTTAGGGAACAACCTAGAGAAGTTCCTAACACAATGAGGCAAGATAGGCGTGATCGTAGAACTGATATTAGTGGTGAAAATGAAGCGAGTAGTGGGATTGATGATGATGCATTGGTGGAGGCTGAAATAGGAAGGATGATGAATAGAGGAGATATGCATGATAGGAGGGCTAGAGATTATGTTGGAGATGGAGTTGACAGAAATATGTGCAATATTAAAATGACAATTCCTTCATTCAAAGGAAGAAGCGATCCGGAGGCATATCTGGAGTGAGAGAAGAATATAGAGTTTATATTTTATTTCCATAACAACTCGGAGAAGAAAAAGGTAAAACTTGTTATCATTGAGTTTACTAATTATGCTATCATTTGGTGGGGTTAAATAACAACATTTAGGATGATGACTCATGAGAGGTCTATTGAAACATGGGGAGAACTGTAGGCTATCATGAGGAAGATGTCCGTTCCTAATAATTACTATAGGGGTCTTTATAAAAAATTACAAAACCTTTATCAAGGATTTTGGAGTGTGGAGGATTATCACAAGGAGATGGAGATTGCCATGATTAGAGCGAATGATGGGGAGAATCGAGAGGCCATCTTGACCCGATTTTTAAATGGTTTGAATAGGGAGATAGCTAATGTGGTTGAACTATAATATTATGTGGAGTTGGAGGACATGCTACATGTAGATACGAAGGTGGAGAGGCAGTTGAAGAAGAAGAGAGCAGCTGATGCCCATCGGGCTCTTCGGGTTCTAACTCTTCTTGAAAACCGAAGTGGGATAACAATAAAAGTGATTGTGATGTTTCAAAAGGTAGAACAGAGGTATCGAAAGGAAGAGAGAAAGTTTATAGCAAAGCTACACCCAATACGAATTCACAACCCCCTCGAAATTGGGATATCAAATGCTTGAAGTGCTTGAGATCGAGACACATTGCTTCTCACCGTCCAAACAAAGGGCGATGACCTTGTGAGACAATGGAAAAGTGGTGAGTGATAAAGAGGGTGAATATGATGACATGCTGAAATCGGAATATGCTAGTGATGGTGAAAAAATGGAGTATACAATGGGAGAGTTGTTGTTTACATGACGAGCTCTTAGTGCTCAAATCAAAGTAGATGACTAGGAACAACAAAGGTATGTACTATGATTATTGACGAGGATAGTTGTACTAATGTAGCTAACACTACATTTGTTGAGAAATTGAGATTAACTATGCTAAAACATTCTAGACCTTAAAAATTGCAATGGTTGAATGAATGTGGAGAGGCTAAGGTGAATAGGCGAGTGTTGGTGAGTTTCTCAATTGGGAGGTACCAAGATGAAGTGATGTATGATGTAGTTCATATGCATGTCGACATATTTTGTTAGGGAGGCCATGTAAATATGATAGGAAAGTGATGCATGATGGGTACAAAAATAAGTACAACTTTACTAAAGATGAAAAGTCTATTACTCTTGATCTATTAGCACCAGCACAAGTTTACGAAGATCAACTCAAATTGAAAAGTGAAAAAGAAAAAGACAGAGAAAATGAGAGTGAGATTGATTTTTCACAACAAAAAAACAAGAGAGAAAAAAGTGAGGTGGCTAATTTGTGAGGAGAAAAGAGTATAGCCACAAAAGAGTAAAGAAAAAAATTCTTATGAGATGGGAGAAAAGTTGAAAGTGAATTTCTTTGCAAAATGGAATGAGCCGAAGAGGCCAATAGTTGAGAACCGACCTGTAATCTTATTGGTTTATAAGGAATCACGCAGGAATTCGAAGACTTATTTGTAGAGGACATGCCTAATGGGCTACCACTTATTCAAGGCATTAAGTATCAAATTGACTTTATACCTGGAGCTGTCATTCCAAACAGGTTGGCTTATCGAAGTAATCCCGAGGAGACCAATGAACTTCAAAGGCAAGTGAAAGAATTGATGAGCAAATGATATGTAAGGGAAAGTATGAGTCTATGTGCCGTGTCGTGCTACTTGTGTTGAAGAAAGATGGGACTTGGAGGATGGTGCGTAGATTGTCGGGCGATCAACAACATAACGATAAAATATCATCACCATATACCTAGGTTAGATGAATTATATGGATCATGCATGTTTAGTAAAATAGATCTTAAAAGTGAATATCATCAAATTAGGATTAGAGAGGGGGATGAGTGAAAAATTGCTTTTAAGATTAAGTATGGTTTATATGAATGATTAGTTATGCCATTTGGACTTATTAATGCACCTAACACGTTTATGAGATTAGTGAACCATGTCTTGCGTGCATATATAGGTAAATTCATGGTAGTTTACTTCGATGATATCTTTGTATATAGTTAGGACTTAAATGAGCATAAATGACATTTAAGATGTGTGCTTGTGGTCTTAAGACAATAACAACTTTATGTTAATTTTAAAAAAGTGTACATTTTTTATGAAAAAGGTTATTTTTCTTGGTTATGTTAATAGTGCAAAGGGAATTGAAATAAATGTGGAGAAAATCAAAGCTATTAAGGAATGGCCAATGCCTAAAAGCATAATTGAGGTAAGAAGTTTTCATAAATTAGCTAGCTTTTATAGGTGTTTTGTTAAAGAATTTAGCACACTTGCCACACCATTCACGGAGATTGTAAAGAAAAGTGTAGGATTTCATTGGAGCGTTGAACGAGAACATGCTTTTAATACTATTAAGGATATGTTATGTACAGCACCGATGTTATCACTACCTAACTTTGACAATACTTTTAAGATTAAATGTGATGTCTCAAGAATAGGTATATTAGCTGTCTTAATGCAGGAACAAAGATCAATAGCTTACTTTACTGAAAAGCTAAGTGGAGCAACTCTCAACTTCCCTACATATGACAAGAAGTTATATACACTTGTTCGAACTTTAGAGATATGGCAGCACTACCTATGGCCAAAGAAGTTCATGATTTAAACCAATCATGAGTCCTTGAAGCATTTAAAGGGTCAAGGTAAGCTAAATAAGAGGCATGCAAGGTGGGTGGAGTTTAATCGAGACATTTTCATATGTTATTCGATACAAACAAGGTAAAGAAAATGTGGGGGCAGATGCATTGTCAAGGATGTATGTACTTCTTACTTCTTTGGGTACTAAATTGCTATGATTTGAATATGTTAAGGACATGTATACTGATAAGTGTATTTTTATACACTTATTAGGAACTTTCACGAGCTATTTATTGGAGAAATTGAGTGGATTCCTATTCATAATTGTGTAATTATGGTGTTTATATGCCAAAATTCCAAGTTGGTGGATAAATGAGCTAAATGAAGGAAAAGACGACTAAAAGTGCACAAAAACATGACTTTTGGAACCATTTTTTGTCACATTTCAAACTATGAGGACCGATGCTGCAATTTTCACTAGGTTTTGTTTTAAAAACCTAATTTCGGGTAGATTGTTGGCGGGGAGGGGGGATATATTTTCTTTTCATTTTTTGCTTTCTCCTGGGACGTCTGCTGATTTCTTTCCTTTTTTTCATCTTACTTTCTTTTTCCTTCCATTTTGTGTTAGGATTTTGGAGATTAAATCAAGAGCACTAGGAAATATATCAAGGACTTTGGCAAGTATTTGGAGAAATCAAGTTCTAGGTCTACAAATAGGTTTTATCTTTAAACTTTAATTTTTCTCAATTGTTTTGTCAAATTTGTAATGTATTGGTATAAATATTCTCCTTTTTTGTGTTGGAATTTATGATGTATCTTAACCTAACTTTTAGTAATATCTATATATTTATTTATTGATGCTTACATTACCATTGTCTTTGTGTATTAATTATTGTGTTGCATTTTCCTCATTTATTTGGCCAATAGATAAATGGGTTAGGTGGTTTGTACAATTATTGAAAAATTGTTGTGCTTACTATACCTAGATAATTAATGTTATATGTTGTTTTAGGTGATAGATATATACTCCTAACCCTATGTGACTCTTTGAGTTATTTTCACCATCTTTTTAATGCAATTGGTTAGGTTTTTATCAACATAGAGATATTGTGAACAAACTTAATCAATTAGGGTTAATTTCACTCGAGAGAGGTAATTAACTAAAATTGGAGAATCATGTCTAAAATTGTATTTTGGTGATTTGCATTTTCGCGTTATTGTTGAGATATTAATGAAACGAAAGTTAAGTGAAGTCGTAAATTCCAACCCATTTGAAATATAAAAATCCTACGACTTTCGCAATTGTTAGTTTAAAGTTAATCATTTTCTTTTCAATTCTATTTTTAAAGAGTTTAATTGTGTGTGTCTTTATCGTTAAATTGAATCAATTCTCTTGTAATTGGAAAAAACACTCTTCGAGGGATCGACTCAGACACAAAAAGTCCATTTTACTACATGATCGAGACCCCGTGCACTTGCGATTATATTTTTAGTAAACATATACTAATGACTCGGACTTTTTTAATATATATGAATCATGTGACAATTGTGCTATAGATAGATTCTTTAGACATAATGGATATTTGTTTCGGGAGAATAAGTAATGTGTACCTAGGTGTTCAATGAGAGAATTGGTAGTACATGAAGAACATAGTGATGTTTAATGGGTCACTTTGGGATTAAGAAAACTTTGGATATGTTAAGTGAACGCTTCTATTGGCCTAAGATGAAGGTTGATATTGATTGGGTTTGTAGTAGATGCACCACTTGTAAAAAAAAAAAAAGTTAAGCCTAAGGTTTTACCTCAAGGTTTGTATACGCCATTACCCGAGCCTTGTGTTGATGTGTTTATGGACTTTGTGTTGGGTTTACCTAGGAATAAGAAAGGAAGAGATTTCATATTTGTGGTGGTAGATAGATTTAGTGAGATGGTGCATTTCATTTTATGTCATAAAACTGATTATGCCACCAATATTATGGATTTATTCTTTAAGGAAGTAGTGCACTTACATGGGATACCTAGGAGCATTGTATCTGATAGAAATGTTATATTTCTTAATCATTTTTGGAAGGGTTTTTTTGGGTAGGTTAGGAATTAAACTATTATTCTCTACAACTTGTCACTCACAAACAGATGGTCAAACTGAGGTTGTTAATAGGATTATGATACAATTATTGCGCACTATAATCTATAAGAACTTGAAGAGTTGGGAGGATTGCTTGTCATTCATAGAATTTGTATATAATAGGACCACATATTCTACTACTTATACTCCATTTGAAATTGTTTATGGTTATAATCCACTAACACCTTTGGATTTAATTCATTTACTTGTTGATGAGAGAGGTAGTTTAGATGGAAAGAAGAAGGTCGAGTTGGCAAGATCTCTCCATTAGAAGGTACGGTACCAGATTAAGAAGAAAAATGTACATTAAGCTTCTCAAGCAAATAAGGAATGAAAGCGCATTACATTTGAGCCATGAGATTGAGTTTGGGTGCATATGAGAAAGGAACGTTTTTCGGCTTAAAGGAAGTCAAAGTTGCAATCGAGAGGCGATGGACAATCTTAAGTGCTTGAAAAGATCAATGACAATACCTATAAGTTGGATCTTCCAGGTAAGTATAACATTTCTGTTACTTTCAATGTTTCTGATCTCTCTTTGTTTGATGCAGGTGGTTATTCAAGGACGAATCATTTTGAAGAGTGAGGGAATGATGAGATCCATGGTAAGAGAACAATTGATCGTGGATGAAGAATCAATGACTAGGTCACGACTCACGAGCAAAGAAGGTCAAAAAGCCATGGAATTACTTGTTCAAGTTACGGTGGATGAAATATCGACCACAATAAGCAAAATGACAAGTTTCATATTGGACATGGAGGACGGAACAAGATGGATCGACCAGGTTGGAGCAACGGATGAGGAAGTTGAAGTGAAGACCTATGTGACCGCATAGGGTAACTAAACATACGAACGTATAACCCCTTACTGAGACTCGGTTGAAGGCTAATGACTGGCCTATGCGACCGCAAGCCATTAGCTTATGTAGACATATGGTTCAAAATTGGGACGCAATTTTTCAAATTTCGCTTAGAATTCCATTTTAGTTAAAATTCTTGAATGATATCTTTTTGATATCTATTAAGGCTTAATTCCGTTTCTAATTAGGTTTTATTGAGTTCCATATAAATAGAACTCATTCTAATCGTCGAAAAACACATAATTTGAGAGATATTATTGCGAGACATATTGCTTTCTTCTCGTTCTTCATCAAATTAATTCCAAACCGATTAAGAAATAAATTCTTGTGGTGTTCAACGTTTCAAGTAAGGTTCATAAATTTTGTGATCACGGGGTCAAGATATTGTTGAAATTGATTTGCTTATTTAGTTCAATAATTTATTGGGTCAAGCTTTTTTTTTCAAAACGTTGATTTTTGGCTTTCTTAGGTTTGATCTAATTTGTCGTGGGTTTCGTAGCTACAATTGCTATGTGGGTTCACATCAAAAATTCATGTAACCTCCCTGGCTCACGTAGACATCACTTTCATATCAGAATACAGTGTTGGTACAAGTCATCCGTCCAAAAAAAAAATATCAATGTGACTATTTATATTTTGACGGTCAAAAATCAACCGTCAAAACTGAATTGAGCCCATGTTTGAGCCACATTAAATTTTTAATTCTCATTCTTCTACTCATTTTCAACTACACATTCTTCAATAAAATAATATTTTTTATCATATCAATAACTTTTTTTTTTTTTTCAACCACACATTCTCCATCAATTTACTATTCTAGAATATATTCCAACATTTTTCAATTAAATAACATTTTCCATCACATCAATAACTTTTTTTTTTCCACCACACATTCTCCATCAATCTATTATTTCAAAATACATTCTTCCAAAATAATATCCATCAAACACACCATGAATAAGTGAAAGAGAGATGGATGAGGGGATTTGACTATGATGTGAGTATATAAGTATAAATGGACTAGATGAAAATGGAGCAAAATGGATTTGGTAAATCAAGCCAAGTCAAGTAAGAGGCTGCTTGATTTGATTTGTTCAATTCAATTGACATCATTGATGTCCAATAAGATAATGTGAAACCCCCTCAATCATCTGCATGTCGCAAAATTTATAGATATAACATATAGGGACCCGTTACTTGTTATATGTACTTACCAGAACATGCATATTAGTCTTGATCTACCTCCTACCAGGAAAATCCAAAAATATTAAAAAAAATGGCAAGATAACATTTCCGAGTAAAAAGTTTCATTAATCATTGAACTTTGAATGTTGTCACGTTGTGATCACTATACTTGGATTTGCTTTTGAGTGGTCACTTATCTTACAAAGTTCCAGTCCATCTGTCACTTCTCAAGATCCCGTTTGAGTTCCAGCTGATGTGGCATGAACAGTGTCCTATTTGGAACCAGCGCCATCATTTACTGGCCATGTTGGAATCGTTTTTTGCAAACAAATGTTTTTACTCACTTCAAAATCAAAATCAAAACCAGTACAACACCTCAGAACCCTTATTGATTCAGCCCCAATTCACTCCCACCCAACTCCAGCAAGAAGACGAACCCTAGATTTCGTTTTTCCTTTATTGCTTCCCTTCCAATTTCAAAAATCCCCACATCAGGAAACCCTAATCGAACATCCCTTCATCATCCTTTGTTCTCCTATAACCTAAACCACAAAAACTCTAAGGAACAAATCTGCCTAATGAAGGTAATCCCATGCTGAAGGCTATTATACGTGAAATTGAAAATTGCGTTTCTTTAATCTATATTTGTGTATATATTTGAATCGCAAGTTGAAGAGACATTTTTTTGTTAAAAAGAAATCTGCTTATTGTGATTTGAAATGTCGTTATAGTTTCATTTTTTAACACACGTAATCATAATCGACAACAACAACAATTTGGTTCTTTTTATGAACTTAAGCAACCTTTTTGAAATTACTTTGTTAAAAAAGGGGTCAATTCTTTATGCTGTATTCCAGGTTCCATATTGTAATTTATGAACTGAAGCATCATTTTTTAAGTTACTTTGAAAAAAAAAAGTTCGAATAACATACTTATTGTCATCTTTTAGCAACAAAAGAATAGGCAGTTTGAAATTGGATAAAACTAGTGCAGGCATCCTTGGTGGGAGAATCAAAAACAGGGTAAAATGGTTGCCTCCAGATGGACGGTATCATCCTCGAACCAAACCATGATAGAAGAGCAACCCATGCGGTTCATGCCTACGCCCATAGTTGCTAGAGAAATGCACACAAGTGAGCTTCGATCTGGACCAGCAGCAATGCACAGGCTGAATAATGAATGAAGGAAATTAACATGTTTTGAGTAATATAATTAACAATTTTGTTAGACTAAATGTAAGAATTCAAATTGCTGTAGAAGAATTGTGGTTGTTTTTGTAATGTAAAGTCTCTTGGATGTTTTCGTGTTGATTCCACAAACAGGTTGTGTATATGCATTAAGTGCCAATTTTTGTATATGCATTCAGGCTGTTATTGTAATGCATCAAGAATGTTTTTGTTATGCATTAATGCTATTTTTGTAATGCATTAATGAATTGTTGCTGAATATATGCCATTCAGGATGGTTTTTCCAATGCTTTAATATTCGTACCGCTGCTCCATTGTGCCAAATATTATTATCAGTACCAACAAATAGTATAGACAAAAAAGGGATCGTCATCTCACGTCCAGCAAATAACAAGGTCCCGTTCTCTTGATAATTTGCATTTCAGCTAGATACATTCCAAATGCCTACCGATCAAAAAAATAGTATGTTTTTGATTCTCCCACCAAGGATGATGCCTGCACTAGTTTTATCCAATTTCAAACTGCAAGTTCTTTTGTTGCTAAAAGATGACAATAAGTATGTTATTCAAACATTTTTTTTTATTCAAAGTAACTTCACAAATGATGATTCAGTTCATAAATTACAATATGGAACCTGGAATACATCATAAAGAATTGACCCCTTTTTTTAGCAAAGTAATTTAAAAAAGGTTTTTTAAGTTCATAATAAGAACCAAATTGTTGTTGTTGTTGTTGTCAATTATGATTACATATGTTCAAAAATGAAACTATAACGACATTTCAAATCAAAATAAGCAGATTTCTTTTTAACAAAAAAAATGTCTCTTCAACTTGCGATTCAAATATATATACAAATATAGATTAAAGATGCGCAATTCTCAATTTCACGTATAATAGCCTTCAGCATGGGATTACCTTCACCATGCAGATTTGTTCCTTCGCGTTTTTGTGGGTTTAGGTTATAGGAGAACGAAGGATGATGGAGGGATGTTTGATTAGGGTTTCCTGATGTGGGGATTTTTGAAATTGGAAGGGAAGCAATAAAAGAAAATCGAAATCTAAGGTTCATCTTCTTGCTTGAGTTGGGTGGGAGTGAATTGGGGCTGAATCAATAAGGCTTCTGAGGTGTTGTGCTGGTTTTGGTTTTGATTTTGATTTTGAAGTGAGTGAAAACATTTGTTTGCAAAAAAGGATTCCAACATGGGCAACAAATGACGGCGTCTTGTACCAAATATGACACCGTTCATGCCACATCAGCTGGAACTCAAACGGGATCTTGATGAGTGACGGATGAAGTGGAACTTTGGTAAGTTAAGTGACCACTCAAAAGCAAATCCAAGTACAGTGACCACAACGTGATAACATTTAAAGTTCAATGACTAATGAAACTTTTTACTCTTAACATTTTCTCACAATTAGCTCTTATTCATCCAGAATGTAATATAGATCTTGCTACATATAAATCAAAATTTACATAATTAATTACATAATGCCATATGACACTTTATCATTTGCCAATTCAAAACACAATCAACTTTTTTATCCAAACTTTTCACTCCTCATCATATTATGTAATACATTATAGGGCATGTTTGAGCCTGATTTTAATCAAACTCAAAGTCAAACAATCAATATTAACATCTTTCATAGGTCCACATCTTTTTAACCACACATTTCAAAAACTTCAATCAAAATCCACCAAACACATACATTTTTTATGTACAATTTGCAAAATCCATTTTTAATCTCCACCAAACACATACATTTTTTATGTACAATTTGCAAAATCCATGTAATATAATGGAATGTGTTGCTCTTTGCTGCTGTTCATTAACCAACATTTACAAACCATGGTACACGATGATCAAGCTGGAAAATATCCTAGCCTGTAAAATTTACAGAAGAAGCCGAGTTTATGATCAGGAATTGCAACTGTCTGCTGGTAAGCGCTGTCATTTTCCATATGGGAATCGTCACCACGAGAAGATGATGCTGTTCAGGATTCTGGAATTTCAAGCTCAGCCTGCCACATTTTACGATTAATGCTGAGTCAAAAAGTGCACAAAATTCATGAGAAAGAATAGAGAATGGAACGTTATGCACTTGGCAATTAGATGTTTGAAGTCGTAACTAGAAGCATTTAGAATGCATATAGCTCATGAAGCTGAAGCTGAAGATATACTATCTCCATCCCGAACCTCAAGTTTCTTTAAAGACGTTCATTTATTATCACCAAGATTTCATTCAACTTCCCATAGATGTTTATATCGACAGTTCTTGACTTTTTATTTGGCATAAAGATTAAGAAAAAATAAGATCCAAATATAAAGAAGACATGCTCGTGATCTTGAGAAATATAACAATTTTTTATGAAGCTTTTATTACCTTCGCTTGAATATATTTTTCAAAAATACGCTTATATTGCTGACGTGCCTCTAGACATTCGACCATAGACAGCACCCTGGAGACAGCCTCATTAATAGCTGCATCCACTTTTTGCTTACGAAACACCTTGAGAATGTCTTCATCCTCGCTTTCCTCTATGAATTCGTCAAGCCGAAATCCCCGCAAACCAACTCCTCGCCGGCGCCACCTCAGCACTACCTTCTCCAATATACTAACTGCCCAGCATACCTTATAATACCTCCTAATCTGATAGCCTCTCACATGAGCCTGCAACGAAAAGAACTAGATAAGAGCCCCATCATATAAACCTTTCAACTAATTCATTGAAATGCTTTGGCGAATTTAGAATATATCCCAAGTTCCATAATCTTTTTGACTGGGGGTGGGGGGATCAAAAGATGACCTTGCCAAAGGGAAATTACAGTGGTTGAGCACATTCTATGAAATGCACTTGCAGACTGCAGTATCATTAATTTAGCAGATTTGTAATTTTACAGTCCTACATCTTTCATGTAAGAGATTGTTTTCCTGGCTTTAATTTATGTGCTCAATACCAAAGATGCCATCTGGAATGGAAGTTCGTCTTCTTTAACCTTATATTTTTATATGTGATCAAAAAGTCAACCCTCAACTTTTTTGTTCTAAACTTCACATCCTGTACAAGTCAGTCAAAGAACTAACGATATTTCTTGCTAAAATTACTTGTACAGATAAAGTTAGAGACTGAAATGGCATCTTTTTTTGTTCTAATGTGATTGCACCCTACTCATCAAGTTTCATACACCAGAAAGCTAAACAATTCATTGTCTCGTTGTATACAAGTAATATACTTGGGAAAAAGTGATGCACCTGTATCTTCACTACTTTCTGGATATACGCAAGGAAGTTCTTCCGCCCTTTCCAGCCTCGATATTTATTCTGAATAGACAGAGCAGCTTTGTTGTAGTCACGTGTATTACGAAATGCCACTTTTGTTGCAGCTGAAAGACCCTGAACGTCCTTTGATAATATACTGCACTCATCACCACTAGCATCAGCAATGGCAACTGTAGCTTCTCTCTGTAGCCTTTTCCGAAAAGAATGTGCACGAAATGCAGATTGAATACGTGCAGCAGCCTGAGAGGCATTCCGGACTGCAGCTAAGGTGTACTTCAGAGAGTCCTGATCCTCATTTGTAGAAAAGCTTGCATTTGATATACTATTTACGGTTCTTTCTGCTTCCAGAGCAGCAGATCCTTCAGATAGCTCACTTCCTTCCAGTGTGAGGGATGAGAGATGTCCAATTAGTGCCATTTCTGAAAGATAACCTGCAAGTCCCCTATGCCCACTTGAAGCAGCAATGGATGCTGGAGTTTTACCAGTTGGGTCCTGTGAATTAGGATCTGTAACTGCTCCAGCAGATGCACCACATGCTATGAGAGCAGCAACCATTTTTTCCCTGTTATAAATATAACATTTTATATAAATCATGCTTTCCAACAATAATAATAAACAATTTATTAAGGAAGTCTTCCATTAATGGCACTAGCATAAATAGCAAGAGACTCATTTTTTTAACCCCTTCTGTTCACAAATTGACCAGATTGAAACATAAAATTAGTGATAACTGATATGTACATTGGTGCTGTTTGGTTATGCAATAACAATACCACAACCAAAATACTCCAAAACGTGTGTTTCAAATTATATTTGGTACTACTTGGAAGATTAGTAATAAAGGGACAAAAGTTTAACTCAATTCAGTTTGGTAACATACCTAGTATAGGAGATTTGATTGTAAATTACCTTATTTCGAAGATGCAATTCTATTAATTAAAGGAGAAGGACAACCTAAATTGAGGCATTCAATCCAATTAACATTGAAGACATCAGAAGCTGGAGTTGCATTTTGTCATTTCCTTCACCTTTTCCTATGTAATTCAAGAAATTCCTTTGTATTTTTGGAATTATAATTTGAGTTATAGAAATATTTCAAACAAGAGTTGAATGCAACTTCACTGTGTAAAAGTGCCAAATGTCATGAAACTGACAGATATCCATGAAAACGGAAAAATAAGATAGGACTTACCTCCCAAAATGTGCGGCCCAATGAAGTGCAGTCTTCCCATTGATATCTCGAAAATTTACACCGACTCCAGAACTAAGAATGGGCTGTAGCGCCCACTCAAATCCCAATCCAGCAACCATGTGTATGATCCCAAGTTCTTTCTTAGATAAATAAGAGTCTAGGTGGTTATTCTCTCGTAATCTAGAAGAAAGCCATTGTTCTAACTTGTCCTTCAGAAGTTCCTGTAAGAGACATTCCATAGTGTTTGATGATGTTGAAGTGCCGACTAAAAGATCATCAATGATTTGGTTCCACGAATTTTCAGCCATTTTTGACTTGCTCAACAAATCAATTCTAGATTCATGACCATCTCCTTTTTGTGCCGATGGATCAGAGAGAAGCATCTGTACAAATCGGACAAGCAACAAGAGTTCTTCTGAGCTCTTGCTAGTCTCTGCTCCAGTGACGTTACTGTGTGTGCAAACACTAGGCTTAGCACGATATTCGAATTCCCTAACTTCACTGCAGGATTCCCGATTTCCTGAAGTAATACAGAGATTGACTTTTCCAGGTGAGTGAGGAGGAACATTGCAGCGAATAACACCTTCTTGAATGATCTGGGTAGAAACTTCAATGTCACCAAACATACAAGCCCATGCACACTCTGACGGACTGCAGAGGAAAGACCCAATAATGACAACCTGCAAAGAAGAATTTGAACCTTGAAGAGCCTTGTTCAAAAATCAATGGTTACTTGACAAACCCAAAAAGAAATTCAAGGTGTTGAGTTTAAAGACCAAACGAAAATAATTTTGTTAACAAAAATATTTTTACAAACCAAGCACACAACTCACAATATTTATATTAAATGAAGCTCTAATTATTTCCTCTCTCTCTCTCCACTCACTATCTCTCACTGCACTCTCTCTCTTCACTCGTACACAAAATGCAGACAACCAACACACACATAAATACAGAGATGTCAGTGGAATTGCTTCTTCTAGTATGTCTGAGAAGACACATTCCTAATTCTAGATAATTCCCTTCATCGTGGTGGAGAAAAATTATTCAACGGGTTCTTGGTAATTCCAGGTCTACTGGGAGAAGAAGCATCAAGAAATGGGCTGTAAAATATGAGATGAATGAAACCCACAAAATACTGGAAATTTCTTTAAGTCGGTGGTGATCTTCAATTCTCTCCTTTAATACCAACTTTTCATTTTGTCTCTTTTCTTTGTCGTCATGTCGAGGTATTTCTTAAGCTTGACAAATTTTGAAGTGCTCGATCCTTCATTTAATCTCCCTAGCCCTTCATTCAATGTATTTGACTCTTTCATGCTTTTCTCATTATCGTTTTTTAGATTGATATTTGATTTCTCATGTTTACACGACTTCCTTATTTGTGATTGTGAATTTATACGTACCTCAAACTCTTGTTGACCCGGCCGTATATCCTCTGGTGTTGTCTGATGCACACCCGTTTGCCAATGACTTTTTATTGCGCCAGTAAATTCCTTCTCATCACTTGATTCTTGTACATCTTTCATTTCCTCAAGACTTGGTTGTATTTCTGTGATCGTCTCTTGCAATTTGTCATCTATTTCCTTTGAATCTGATAGCTCCACCCTCTGTGATGTCCACCATGAAAATGCTTCGTCAAACACCACGTTCTCTGATGTATAATGGTCGATTGTAGGGTCGCAGCATCTCCATCCTTTTCTTTTACGGTCATATTCCACAAATATACATCTAATTGCCTTTTTATCAAACTTGCTCCTTAAGTGATCAGGCACATACACATATCAGACGCAACCTAAGACACGAAGGTGACTTACTGTTGGTTTCATTTTCCATAGTTTCTCAAACGGTGACGTAAACCCCAGTTTTGGTTGTGATAGCTTGTTGATCACATGTGTTTATATTCTTATGCACTCTGCCCAAAACCTTTCTGGCACATTCTTTGCGTGTAGCATACTTCGACAAGTTACTGCAAGGTGTTGATCCTTTTTTTCTGCTACACCATTTTGTTTCGGAGTGTTTGGATCAATTGGTGGTGTATCTTATGTTGTCTTAAGTATGAGGAGAATTCTCCTAATGTATACTCTCCCCCATTATCCGTGCGTAGGCACCGAATCTTATTTTCGACTTCTGCTTTTTCTTTAAACTCATTAAACTTTATAAATGTTTCAGATTTTTCTTTCATAAAAAAAATCCAAACGTACCTTGAAAAGTCTTCGATGAATGTCACCATGTAGAGCATCCCTTGATTTGATGGTTGCATGACAGGTCCAATCACATTAGAGTGTATCATCTCCAATAGTTGTTTTGCTCTATAACTTGACCCCTAATACGGTAGCTGATGTGCTTTACCATATTGACAGCCAGCACATACTGTATCATCTCTGATCTCGAGTTGAGGAAGAATCTTGAGCAACGACTTCTTTATCATCATTTTCAACTAATAATAACTCACATGTCCTAGTCTTGANATTGATATTTGATTTCTCATGTTTACACGACTTCCTTATTTGTGATTGTGAATTTATACGTACCTCAAACTCTTGTTGACCCGGCCGTATATCCTCTGGTGTTGTCTGATGCACACCCGTTTGCCAATGACTTTTTATTGCGCCAGTAAATTCCTTCTCATCACTTGATTCTTGTACATCTTTCATTTCCTCAAGACTTGGTTGTATTTCTGTGATCGTCTCTTGCAATTTGTCATCTATTTCCTTTGAATCTGATAGCTCCACCCTCTGTGATGTCCACCATGAAAATGCTTCGTCAAACACCACGTTCTCTGATGTATAATGGTCGATTGTAGGGTCGCAGCATCTCCATCCTTTTCTTTTACGGTCATATTCCACAAATATACATCTAATTGCCTTTTTATCAAACTTGCTCCTTAAGTGATCAGGCACATACACATATCAGACGCAACCTAAGACACGAAGGTGACTTACTGTTGGTTTCATTTTCCATAGTTTCTCAAACGGTGACGTAAACCCCAGTTTTGGTTGTGATAGCTTGTTGATCACATGTGTTTATATTCTTATGCACTCTGCCCAAAACCTTTCTGGCACATTCTTTGCGTGTAGCATACTTCGACAAGTTACTGCAAGGTGTTGATCCTTTTTTTCTGCTACACCATTTTGTTTCGGAGTGTTTGGATCAATTGGTGGTGTATCTTATGTTGTCTTAAGTATGAGGAGAATTCTCCTAATGTATACTCTCCCCCATTATCCGTGCGTAGGCACCGAATCTTATTTTCGACTTCTGCTTTTTCTTTAAACTCATTAAACTTTATAAATGTTTCAGATTTTTCTTTCATAAAAAAAATCCAAACGTACCTTGAAAAGTCTTCGATGAATGTCACCATGTAGAGCATCCCTTGATTTGATGGTTGCATGACAGGTCCAATCACATTAGAGTGTATCATCTCCAATAGTTGTTTTGCTCTATAACTTGACCCCTAATACGGTAGCTGATGTGCTTTACCATATTGACAGCCAGCACATACTGTATCATCTCTGATCTCGAGTTGAGGAAGAATCTTGAGCAACGACTTCTTTATCATCATTTTCAACTAATAATAACTCACATGTCCTAGTCTTGAATGCCATAAATCTGTTGTCTCATTCTTTCGAATCTTATCTACGTATGCAGACTCTGTTGACATTACGTAGATGGACTCTAATCTTTGTCCTTCCATTATTGGTGTACTCAGATTTTTTATATTTTGATAAAACTTGACATCTTTCTGCCCAAACAGAATATAGTTACTTGACGACGTTAACTACGCCATTGATAGGAGATTTTTCTTCATTCCTGGGACGCGATAGACGTCTTGTAACTGCACCTGACTGGGACTAAAATGAGGTATGATAACTTGTCTTACCAATGTAAGCTATTGACAATCTTGAATTGTTGGTAGTTACCACCATTCGGCCTCCCTTGTACTCTGTTGTATTTTGCAGCTTCTCTTTATCACCTGTAATGTGGTTGGAACAGCCAGAGTCAACGATTCAATCACTTTCATAATCTATTCGTCCAGTGAGCATCACCACTAGTGTCGATTTTTCCTCGGGGTCTATACTGCATTCGACTCCTTGAGTATGCTCTGTTAGTGCAAGCGATGCTACAACATCCCATTCTTCTTTTACTATTATATTTTTTTTTGCTCATTAGAGGTTGTCATATTGCCTTCTTCTGGATTTTTCTTGAATTGGCAATCTCTAGCATAATGGCCTCATTTGCCACATACAAAACACGAGTCATTAGTTCGTTGAAATCTCTTAGACAACTGACCTCTCTTGTCGCGACTTTGTTCGACTCCCTTATCATAGAACCTTCTTCATGTTTATTTTTTTTTTAGTTCTGTATTATTTTGTTGACAAGGTCGACCTCTTCATTTATAACTATATAGTGCTTCTTCTTTCTTTATTGAGATCCTAAAATTTGCTTGGTCAAGAGCACGTAATTCAAGAGGGCTAAGGTATAAATCAGGAATCGAGATTTGTTTTGAAGGAGCATACCCCCAGTAGGATCAAGGGAGACGGTAGGAATTGAGGTTAGAAGTTCTACGGCGTAGAAGGGTCTAAACCGTACTGTAAGTTTGCTTCGATTTATAGTGGATTACTGACAGGCAAAGTGCCAGGAGTTTTTACCCCGTTAGGATTTCTCCGTGATCATTTTTAGAGTTCTTTACTGCATTATTTATTGATTGTGGGATTCAAACTCTAGACAAATTGACTTGTTTGATCTAACCATCTAGAAACAATTAAAAGGTGAATTTTTGCTTTCAATTGTATAATTCCGCACGTTGGATCTAAATATTTGGTAATTTAAAACTCACATAGATAATTCTAGGTCTATTTGGAGAAAAAGCATCAAGAAATGGGCTGTAAAATATGAGATGGATAAACCCACAAAATTCTGGAAATTTCTCTAAGTCGGTGGTGATCTTCACAAGGATCACTTGTTCACATTGTTTGATTCATGTCATACTGCCTAGATTTCATGATCATAAACATTTCAACTTGTAATTGTTACATGTCTGAGATAGATGGGAAGTTGAAAACTTGAATCCCGAGGTCTATGTTGCTCGGACTCTCCAAAAATGGAGAAGTATCCGTGTCGACACGACACGACACGTATACTGACACGGGATATGGGTCGGATACTTGGTCGTGCACTCGGACACGGCAGCAGAGAAGACGGCGTAGAGAAGACAGTGGACGGCGGCAGCAAACCCGTTTATTTCGAGTCTTGTGGTAGTATTTTGCAGAAATTTATGGAGGATGACGGAATAAAGGAGAAGAAAACGGCAAACAGGAGCTTGGCGGCAGGTATTTTGCAGAAAGAAAACGAAGAAGATGGAGAGACAGAGAACGGGAGAAGACGAAGAAGATGGGGAAGACGGAAGGTTCCATTTGGGTATTAAATGGGCTTCTGTCAAGCCCAATGAATAAATTAGGTTAAGTGGGTGTTAAATGGGATTTTTAATAAGTTAATTATTAAGGAAATTAAGTTGTTTCAAAAATCAACAATTTATACTATTGTCTTTGCCAAATTTTATAATTTATTGTAAGTTATGTGAGATTGTTTTATTTAAGATAAGATTAATTTAATATTTAATTCTAAATTTGTTTGATTCAATAGTTCAAGCTAAACTTATCAATTTTTAGTGATTTAAATATGTTAGAAAGTTTTAAAGGCATTCACTATAAATATATTACGGGCGAAGTATAAATGTTGAAAGCCGTCTTTATATGAATTATTGAATATCTCAATCTAAATTGTTTAATACGTAAAATGTCCACATGTAGACTATATTTATTTTATACATATATGGGAAAAAAAGAGACATGTTTACATATATTATAATATATTAAAATTCGTTTCATATAAGATGGGATTTGTCTTCATAAAATAAATATATTAGTTTTTATATTTGTCTCCATAGACATATATACATTATTAAAAAGTGACATGACATATCATTATCAAATAGACATAATTAATTGTTCATATTTTTCTCCATAACAGATAAAAATATTAATTTATAAATCTAAAAAAAATGTAAGACGTGTCCCCGTACCCTTATCCAAAATTTGGATCCTTTTTAACCGTATCCTCATATCTTCATTTTTAAAATGAGAAGGATCCGACTCCTGGATATGTACCCGTATCCGACACCCGCACCCGAGTCCGAGCAACATAGCCCGAGGTTGTATACTGATATCCAGTCAAGTCACAAAGAGTTGGCACATTTCTATATCCAAAAAAATTTAGGAGAAAGATAGCTTAAAGCATGCACGTTTATTTTGCAAAAGCAGCAGTGAAAAGTTTCAATAAAGTTAGACCATTCAAGTCTTGATTAGTTTGAACACATCTCCCCACTCCCTTTTCTTGATAGGTCCTCATTTACAATCTTATCTTCATATCCAAACAATGAATTTAACTTAAAAGTTTAAGTTAAAGAGTTCAAAGAAAATTATACCTCATGACACTACATCCCATATGAAATCACGAACAGAAAACCAAAGACACTTTCAAATAACAATGCACCAATATAGAGCAAAGAAATGGGATGAAATGTAGTCAGAGAAGGAGGTAGGGGGCGGGGAGACGACCCCCCAACATCGTCCGCGGTCCACTATTCCTAGTTAATTTGTAATGTATTTTTCAGTTTCGCCCCCCTCTCCCCCCAAAAAAAATTGACTCGCCCCCGCAAAATTTTGAAATTTTTTATTTTTTTTCCATTAATAAATATTGACCCAATAACTTACACTTTTAAAATTCAACCATACAAAAATCTTAAACCTAAACAAAAGATCTAATAGTTACTTAAATAAATAAATAGCTCAAATTCAATCCAAAAACAAATGACTCATTTATGAATCAATTACCCAAAAGCATACCCACAAGCCACAGGCCCACAACCCACAAAATGTAATCCCGACTACAGATACCCCTCATTCTTCCTCAAATATCTTCTCTGCGCGACAGATGACTGCGTCGCGACTCCATCTCCGAGGCT
>CAIGRF010305244.1:21508-36619 GCA_903798235.1 Fraxinus ornus | reverse complement strand
TTCATGTTTTCAATTTGTATAATGTTAGACACATAGATGGACATATTATTTTTATATCGATAAACTGATTGTCTTTTTGGTCAGTCAATCTAACTTGCCTATTTTGGTACTCAAAATCGTCGTTTTCAATCCTCTTAGTTAAAAAAAAATTTCGGGAGACCTCGGGAGGGGGGGCCGCCCCCCTCCACCCCCAAAACTAAAATTCTGGCTACGTCCCTGAATGTAGTGAAGTAAACCTAAATAGGCAAGCAGATATTGTAGTCATTAAACAAAACTGAATGAATATACGATCACATACTGAATTTGATATGAATACAATGAAGCAGTTAATTTCACAAATATAAAAAAAATACCAACCTGCATAGAGAGACAGAGAGGATGGAGTCCTAACTCTTGTTTAAATACTAAAAATCGCTGATGACTAAAATGGCCAAACAATCCCCCGCTAAGTTCTTGCTTTAATAACAAATAAAATAAAGGGAAAGTACATAAAGCAATTAAATAAAAAGCTTAAACCATCCCAATTCCGTATTGCACCACAAAGGCTACTTTTGGTGTTCTGGACTTAGAGGATTCAACAGTAATTCAGCTTTAGAAGGATAAAAGATATCCCCCAATATTCATTTATGAAAGCATTGACATGTGGTTGGACTGGCACCACTTTATACTTTACCAAAGATTAGTTTAAAATATGTTATGTTCTTTTCAGGTCAATTTTTGTACTCTTTTAGAAAATTAATAAACTTTCTTTTAATTCTTTGAAAACGAACCATTTCTACACCTTAACCATGGCCATGTCAATGTGTGAGAAAAAGCTCTATCCAACAAGCAAGGAATGGAAATGAGAAACTGACTAAGCAGAAAATAAGTTGGAAAAAATGTGATTAACCAAAGAAGCACATCAGCAGGGTGGAAAGCCACAATTCATCTAAGAAACTTTGAACTGAGCAGAAAAGATAAAAAAAATGGACGCATTGAACAACTAAGCAGTAAGTAATAAATCAGCTATCTTATATCATCTAAAAGAAAGAATCAATTAAAGAGAAATGTGGTCACGTTTCCACTACCTCATTCATCTACAACATTTAATATTCTTCAGAAGAGAGACAAATATAAGAAGAACCCAATATACATGCATATCATCACTCGAATCTGGAGGTAAATGACCTTATGTTCCAATACATATTGAAAGTACTCTTATGCAGTATAAGCTACAAATGGTTTACTATCTTGTATAATATAAAATACGAAGAAGCCGTGATTCATTAAATAGCTTCTAATATAAATTTAAGTTTCAAGAGAAGTACCTTGGCAGCATCAGAGGAATAACACCACTCTGGAGATATCTCACGGATTGTGAACTTCTGCTTTTGAGAAATGGTCAAACTCGAATTGTCTTCAAGAGGAATTCCAATCTGACCTTGGTCAAAAAATGTTGGATAGAAGTCCAGATCGGCTCCAAAAGTATTCACTGAAGAAGAATATGCAGGAACTTTGATAGACTCTACTTCTTGGTTGAACATCATAGAAGCTGGTAATATAAAAGAGTTGTCATAATGATTTACAAACTCAAGAGTCTGAATTCTGAGTGAGAAGTATTTCTTGAGAAAATCTTACACTCTGGGGCATAGCCTTGTCCATCAAGGTTTAGCCAATTAAAATTTTCCTGCTCCCTTACAGGTTCATTTGGTGATGGATTGAGCAGCATACCCTGTTGTAAGTGCAACTATGTTAATATAACAGAAACATCAAATTTCCAACTTTTAGCGTGCCAATGTTCAGTGCCAACAAACATATTGCAACTGTGGTTCAAGTTAATTCAATATACTTCTGCATCCTATATGTCTTCTATGATACTAAAAGAATAAAGTGCACGTCTTCTATAATTTTGTCAATTTACTACATATTAATTTGATCATTAGTGTTCATTTGCACTATGAAGTTTCTAACTATTTTTTAACTAATATCATCAAATAAACAAGCTTCTTATCATGCCAATCCATACATTTGTGCTTTCAACCATCTCAATATTTCTGAGGCTGTCTCTTTATTGTATGGAAACCGCTGATTCCGTTTTACAACTAGGAATAAAAAAGGACACGCAACAGAAACCAAGATATTCCTAGCCACACAGAACATAGATGACAGTTTATTAGAAAATCAAGCCAAGAACGTATACAGCAAAGTATCTTCTATACTAAAAAAATACATACTCATTTTCGTGAAGGCCTAAATCTCATTATAGAAATTTTTTATACAATTCAGTTTTTGCACAACTAAGTCAGCAAGGCATAAACCTCGATAACAAGCCCTGAAATCATAAGCTTTGAGGTTCCTTGTCAACACTGCATGAGGAGCGCCTCAAGGCATAAGCCTTATTCGCTTTTGAAAACACTGCTTACAATAGTATGAATATGCCCCTTCTTAAACCATCCCACCTAGTTTTACTAGAGATCCATCCATCTTTAACATTCTTATCTCAGTTTCACTCAATCAATGTGTACATTACTTCTTTTAGCCAACATTTTTGTGATATAGAATTCCTAGTCCTATTGAAGTTCTATAACATATCCTCGTTTGTCTTATACTAATTCTAATCACACAAAATCTCATATGCATTCCTCCGTAAGTCCAACAAATCTATGCCATTTAAGTATCATCATCTCAAATTTCCACCTCCCCATGAATGACTGGCAAAAGTGTCGAATCTTTGAATCTTCAGTTTTTTGTAATCCCCAACATTTACTGCCTCTTGCATGTACTCCCACCTTGACTATAACTACACCTCAATAAAGATGATGTAAAGGGGAAAATTAAGAATTTAAATAAGAATTGGCTTTTCCAAAAGACTTCATGTAGGGATGAGTTTATATTCCTACAAGTAACATTGATTTATACAGTAATTTTGACTGATGAAAAATATTAAAAGGGAGGGTGTTCTTGACACTGCATGGAAAAGGGAGAAAATGTTTACCTCATTCACCACGTTTATCATACAATCACGGAACAGTTATATTCATCAAAACTAAAGGAAGGATATTGTCGAGTTGAAGATGAAATGATAAGCAAATAATAGTCCTCACATTTTCATTCAACTTGTGCTCATATTTTGCTTGTGTTTCAACATCAGGCAAACTGTTAGAGCAACCTAGCATCTCTCCCCAAATATTTACTTCAGGCCCTAAGAGTTGATAACGATGTTCCATCCTGTCACCTGCAAAGTCATGCCCCATTAGCAGCCATTTTGGCCCACTTCTGTTTCTATATCATAGAAAATAACTCGTGAACTACACTTTAGTAAAAGAAATAACAGGAAATTGAGGACACACCCGAGTGACTTTGTGAAATAAGATTCTCAAAATGATCTGGACTTTGAGCAGACAAGTCATAATCAAGTAGCACATTTTCTAAATTAATTGAATCCTCATCCTCAATGTAGCTTGTGTTAAATTCTTTCTCCACGTCATCACTTAAACTTAATTGCTGCTCAATTCTTCGCAGTGCTTCACTGAAAACAGGCTCAGACGAAGTATTAACCTCATTCGTTCTCTCTATAAGGTCTGATGGATTTATCCCATGAATCTCAATGACTTCTTTTGAACTAATTTCCACAGATCCAGGACTAGGCTGACTCTGATTTGGTTCATTAGATTCACCAATGACAACAGAGGAGTCTGGCTGCTGAGTTGCAAAAGAGGTGGGACTCATATTGAGGGTAGAAGAAGATAATGGTGAGAACTGTGATGACAATCTAGCATTCTGTGTTCCCTATAATTCGAAAAAAAAAGGAGGATGTTATGTTATTGCTCAAGTTATCTAATGTAAAATAGGAATGCTCTTATTAGTTACAGCCATTGTGCATGGAAGTAAACATGTTTGGCATGTCCAATTATCATCTACAGGAACTAAATGGAATAATGTGCACGTGATTTGTGGATGTTGAACAAACTGCCCAATGCCCACCCACAAAGACTGAAGGATGTTGAACAAACTGCCCAGTGCCCACCCACAAAGACTGATATCAGAAAAGTCCAACTTTGGCTCCCTGATACAAGATTTTAACACGAAGGGAAGTAATTTCTGCTAAATCATTAAGGACTTGGCCAGAATAGCAATTTTTCTGTCAGGTAAGTCACTGCAACCTATCGTAAAATGCTGCGAGTTCTACTAAGTAGAAGATAAAACAAGAAAAATGATAAGTTCAAAACAAAACCATATGGACGTGGGTGTCACTGAGGCATTTCAATCACTAAGATTACAGTAAGAAAATGAAGACAAAAAAGGAAGAAGATGAATAGGTACAGGTAAGTGTAATTAGTTTATGCACTTTCTCCATGCTTAGGCTTAAGAAGACTCACCTCCTCAATATTTCTGTAGTGAACAAGAACAATGTGCTCGTAGGCTCTGCCCAAACACAAAAATATATCAATTTTTTTTTTGAAAGGTAACAAAAATATATCAATTTAAAGAAAGCATCGTGAGAGTTGGAAAGGAAAATAGCCCAAGTTTATCTGAGAATAACACAGGATGTAAATTATTGGAAGCTTATCATGTCAACATCCATTAGACATTTGTTTCTATCCCTGTGCACTGAAAACCCACATACATCTAACTTACAACTTTGACAAGAAGAATTATATGTGAGAAAATTAACATCAGATAAATGTCCAAACTCACGGGTCCAACATCCAGAAGCTGCGTCTCTGAAAGCTAGGGTTCTGCAGTCCATGAGCATAATAGCAATTTAGAACTTCAGCATTTCCAACCTGACACAAAAAAAATTTCAGTTAACAAATTAATGTTAAATGTTAATATTAAACTCCACAAAACTCTAAACAAGGTTTCATTACACTGGGCAGAAACAAACAGGAGATAATAATGGGAAAACTTGAGATGAATCTTGTCAATGACATATTGTCACTTAGGTTGTGATGGCTGTTCTATAGGTAGCCTCCAAGCTCAATGGCCAGGTTAGATAGCTACGGGAACATGTATTTGCTCGAGCACACAATATCAACAATTCCAAAGAGACTGGATTTTGCAGCTGCTGTTCTACAAATTAACATTTTACACAAAAAGTATACCTTGGAGAGGAAGGCAAAAACTTTTCACCTCTTGTACATATGGTACTGTTACCATGTCTTCATAAGAAATATTTTTTATCGAAATGTATCAGCAACGATAAGATAAAGAAATTTAGAGGGAAAACAAATTACTTTTGCAAGATTCAAATAACTAACATGTTTCTCACTCACTTCTGATGGTTGCCGATTAAATTGCATAAATGTGGCCAGCAGCTTTCTTAATTTATTAGTATAATTCCTCAATCAATTGATTATTTTGTTTATTGGTAATTTCAAAAGAAGTAGAGGCAATAGGAGAACATTAACAACCTTAAGCCGTTCATGTGCTTCAGCAAGAGTCCTCTGATCTCTCCTTCTACGCCAACTATGACCGTCTTTGCGAAAATATTTTAGGACTCGTTTATTGAATAGATACAAAGATCCACCTGTTTAAGTTCATTTTGTGATATGGAAATAAAAATAAATAAAATTATGTAACAGGCATAAAATGGTATAGAGTTACACAAAAATGAGAGATAAAAACATGAACATTACTAGCTGGCATATGTGGGACTTTGTGGGTGATCTGGTGCTCCTCATGGTTTTGAAGTATGAAAAGCACTTCAACTGGCTTTAGCCACCGGATTTGAGCTTCCTGAACCAGATATTTGATATCATATCCTGAAACTCAAGAGAATGGTTACATAACCATGACCTCTTTCATGGTGCCACTAGCTATCAATTCAACTTACTACATTGGAAGGATAGCAAGATGGTAGCATTAGCTACTAAATGAAATTCTTACATAGAAAATGAAGCAACATCGTGGAAAACTGCATTTCCAGGAACAAATTATGATTTAAACAATTGTTAAAAAGTATGCTTCTTTGAAAAAACTTTACATATAAAAAGGAAGAAAACATGCCAGATGGGTTTTAAAATTTTACTTTGTCAAGTGTGATAAGGGCTGCTTTAATAAATTCTACTGTTATTCAGAAGAAGAAAAATGACAAAAAGTGCAGCACGTTCTCTTCAAATTTCTGACAATTGATCACAATTTATTGTGTGGCTAAAACAGACAATATCCTGATTAAGCACATGTTTGATACGCATTAAAATTTTCATTATCATTATTCTACTCATTTTTAACCACACATTCTTCAATAAAATAATATTTTCCATCACATCAATAAATTTTTCTTCTTTTTCAACCACACATTTTCCACAAATCTACTATTCCAGAATGTATTCTTCCAAAATAATGTGACTCAAACACACCCTAAATAACTTGCTTCCAATTTCAAACAGCAAATTTCAAGGTGAAACGTCTAACAAACTCTTTGCAAACCATTTAGCTAAGAAATGAACACGCTAGAAATGAACACACTAGACTAATACTAAAGGCTTTTAAGGGTTTTACTAACGATTTTTATTTTTATGAAGCCCAGAACCTACTGATTAAAAGTTAAACCTTTGATGATCAATCCGTAATTCGACCGGTCTTTGCGTCTAGATTCTGCATCTACTATATTTTCTCCAATCTATGTCATTAATAAAAATTTTCCTTTTAATTCTAATACCATCAACACTAAAAAATAAAAGCCGGGCACTCTTGTGCTATACTGCTGAGTTATATGCTTAACAAAGCAAGATACCCGAGTTTCTGAACTGTTCATCAAAATTTTGAACCACTTAAAACTCTATTTTTCACATATTTCACAACCATTCTTCCTGTGGTTAAAGATGAATTAGAAAACGCTTGAATTACAAAAAACGGCAAGGGGAAAATAGAGCTGGAGAAGACTCCAGGATCACAACTAATGAAATCAAGTTAACACACAATAAGTTCACTTTATAGAGAATATTAACTGCAAAAATGCAATTCACGTCATATAAACACCATACATATACTTCTACTGCAAACAACACTTGAATTACAGCTATTACCAAATCAACAAAGTTAATACCTGATTGCATCGTACTAGTCGTACTCAAAAACAAAAAAAAAAAAACCGCAGTAATTTTAGCAAAATCACATCAATTTAGTTCGTATTTTCTTCGGTCGCCACTGAAGAGAGACTGAACGTCATTGTCTGATCGGGAGTCAATAGAGTCGGAGTGAGAGAAACAGCTTTCTGTACTTCAAAACGACGGGGCTGTAATCGATCATACACCGGGAAGACGAGGAGTCTGACGTACAGGAATTGATTAATTATTAACAGTAAATCGCATGTGATTCAATACAACAACTATGCTACATGATGATGCTGGGGCCCACTTTTTTTTTATTTTTAATTTTTAATTTTTTAATCACACGACCTCATCCATTTATGTACAAATGAAATTATCATAAATCCAATCTATCTGTTCTTAAAAATAGGGTAAATTTGGTTTGCGGGGCACTCACGGGTTGAAGAAGATAATGGCAAAACTCCCAACAACTCTTAAAAGCAAAAGAGACCATTCGTTTTGGAATTAAGCTACTTCGCGCCAGAAAATGTTGATATCCTACTCGATAGATCTATTGGTGACAAGAAATGATTTGAAGTAAAAGCGAATCGTTTTTAAAAGGGTTCAATAATAGAATATCGGGAAGATGTCAAACTTTTTTTGACAGGGTAGCATAATTGTTTTTTATTTTTTAATTTTTTTTTTTTAACATACTATGTATGGATTATGGACTCTATAAATGACTGATAAATAAAGTTGTCGATAGAGTTGACCGCTCCCAACAATTACAAGGCTGTAAATTTTAGTGGAAGTGTCCCCACCAAATTTCTGGTGGGAGACCAAACGACTTTCCAATGGTTCCTAGAACTCCTTTTTGGGAAGTGGAACCTTGTTTTTGTGGGAATAATTTTACAGGAAAAAGGACATCCACAGTTTTAAGGTCAGATTTTGGTTACTTCTTTGTCCATTTCAATCTTGTCGAGTTCCTTGAAAGTCAGGTTTTAGAAAGATGTTCACATTTGGAGTTTCAAACTAGATTTAGCCCGTTTTGACCACCCTCATTCAGGAACTTCTTTTTTTCATTTTTCTACCTTATTGTCAACTATATATATTGATATATTCACACAATAAATATCTATGCGTAAATCCAAAAAAAAATCTCTATTTTTTAACAATACATTCTCCAAATAATGACCACCAAACAAGGCTTAAAATTGGCTCTTAGTACATTTTTGTGACATTTTAACGTAGGGTAACATGCACAGAAGAAGGGTGAGAGTACAGAATTCACAAATAATCTTTTGATTTCTGTTGATTTACACTTGAATAGTAGAAAATTAAGTAGCAAGCAGTCGTCATTGATTAATAAAGAATGATGAAAATTTGGATACATAATTAGGAATAAACAATTTTCATGTGGGCTGCTTCGACACATTAGCTCTTCTAAGCAAAGGAAATACAAATAAGATGGTGTGCCAAAGCATCAAAAAATGTGTTCAAGACCTTCCCATTTGTCAAAAAGATGTCGTGTTGAGCTATCAAAAATTTATTGAAAGACAACCAATTCGAGATATTATATTTCCAAAAATAAACCTAAGTGTACAACATTGGTCGACAACCATATGTTGTCAAAATCCTACCATGTGATGTAAAAAACAGTTTTTTAAAATGGATGAATACGATAATGCCAAGCAGGATGTTGTCAACCAATGTTGTACATATAGCATGATCCTATTTCCAACTCCTCAAAATGTAGCAAACCGGCCAAAACTAAGTGGCCCAGTACATTAACAGCCCGTCTAGAACTGACCAGGCAACGCCAAGGTCCAACCTACCTCAACAACTGGGCAGCACAGAGCTCATGTATAGAAGTTCATGAGCCCCTTGGACATGCCTACTATTGAAATAAACTTCAAAACATAAAAGCCAAAAGGGAGCATAACCACAAAGCCAACTGAAAGCAACTATACAACAAGTATTGTATATCAGTCAATCCTTTGTTCACAACTCTCACCCAGTCGGGAAGAGAAAAAGAAAACAAGGGCACACAAACACGAGGATTTGGTGCGCCAAACTGTTCTATTTCCACCAATATCAGCAAACACAAGTTGTTTATAAAACGAAAAATTACAGAGTTTTGTAATGCTTGTATATATTAAACGCACAGAAACAATAAAACTAACTAATCAGCTTCCTCAATAGAGCTCATTATGTGGAACCAAAGATGTGACGTCCACGAGTTCGTGTAAGAAATATCGACAATTCTGTATGTCCACATAGCAGGATGTAGCACCATGGCAAAAGAATAAGAGTGCTGGTAAATCCTACCGCGTAAAATCGAACCACTAAAATGGTCTCACAACAGCTTCCACGCTGCAATACAAGGAAAATTTTTATCAGCGACACGTTGACAGATAAATATCAAAGATTACATCTGAAAATATATTCTGCAGAGTCTTCCCATCTCATTTACCATGGAAAGTCACATAACTAGACTGCACATCATTTATACGTGCAATTATGCGTTTGGAGATCTACAGTATCAACAATGTGTTTATTGTACTCAGAATTAAGCTAAATAGTAGACGGTAACCTCAATTTATTAGTTTTATGATTAGTCTGTGGTCAGATGATAGCCACGTATCCATTTATAGAGTGATAAAGGAAGTGATGCACTTGAATAGCCTAAGGAATTGATGCAACACCATATAATAACAGAAGAATAAAGAAGACAGGGGACGAAAAGAATGAAGAAGTGAAAGAAAGGTAATGAATTGGAGAATTAAGGAGAGGGCAAAACTTTAATATTCAATAGTCTGTCCGATTCAAAAACATATGCTTACAATCCATAGTGAGAAATAAAAGATAAACAAAATCCCTTTAATCTTATTTCTTTTCCTCAAACCGAGTGCTTAACATTGATAACTCTTCAGTATATTATTCATTAGGATGTTCATCAATACCAAATCTTCTAGAAACTGCCATTTATTTTGCATGCAGAGCCCTGAGAAATTACAACTGGAGGTTATAAGGAGCCAATCTAGCAAACATAGGTTAGTTAGAACGCAGATACTAGCCAGAGAAGGTTTGTAATGGTACTTACACTTCAAAACCAAGTCTTGCTAAAATTTAGTGCTTGTTTGATAAAGCTACTAAAATTTTATCAACTCTTCTGTCAAACTTCGATTTTAACAACACATTTCATGGCATCCACAACTTTTATCAATTTTTCAACAAACATTTCATCCACTTCTATTAAAATCTACTAAAACTTTTATTAAAAGCTTTGTCAAACAACCCCTTAGTCAAGACTGCATATTAAAAACCAAGGTAAGCAATAGATTTATGAACTTATCCTTGATGAACCAAACTTTCTCATCATAAACAAATAAAGTACATCAGATCCCTGAGCCGGAGAAGAGCTCCTAAAACACAAATATAGAGTATTTTCCTAAGAAGCGTGGATTCAAATACGATACGATACGAGCATGATGATACAACTTTTTAAAAAAAAAATGGATATGCGGATACGTGTATATATATAAAATATATAAAATTCAATATATTTTCATCAATATAAAAAATATTAAAACGATAGTATGATAATAAATATAAAATAAAATACTAGAGCAATTTATCTTAGCTCCTGTTTGGTACACATTAAAATTTTCATTCTCATTCTTCTAATCATTTTTAACCACACATTCTTCAATAAAATAATATTTTTCATCACATCAATAACTTTTCCATCTTTTTTCAACCACACATTCTCCGTCAATCTAATATTTCAGAATATATTATTCCAAAATAACGTGACTTATTGTGCATTTTCAACAAAAGTTTAGTTGTTAATTTTAGCCTCTGTTTGGTACACATTAAAATTTTCATTCTCATTCTTCTACTCATTTTCAACCACACATTCTTCAATAAAATAATATTTTTCATCCCATCAATAACTTTTTCATCTTTTTTCAACCACACATTCTCCGTCAATCTAATATTTCAGAATATATTATTCCAAAATAACGTGACTCAAATACACCCTTAATCATTAATTGTGCCAACTTCATTTTCTTCAATATCACCAACACCAGCTTCTTCATTATTATTAAAAATAACAATCTCTAACTCTGACTCATCTAATTATAGATTGGCAAGCTCAAACAGTTCAACACCTTGAAGAGTATCAAATGAGTCTCCAACAATGTCTACATTTGTCAATTATTAACATTGTTTTACATGTATTAAAAGATTTAGAGCCTGTTTAAGTCCCATTTATAGTAAATAATATATGTTACAATAGTAGATTGATAGAGAATGTATGATTAAAAATTAAGATATTATTTTACTGAATAGTATGTGGTTGAAAAGAAGAGAGAAAAATGTATTTTTTAAAAAATGGGAATCAAACAAAAGCTTAATACTATTGTGCATTTCTAATAAAAAGCTCTAACTATCAATTAAATTAAAACTCTAATTGCATATTTTTCATAAATATTATTTAGTTTCAGTAACAATAGTTATCTATTAAGTAAATTTTTTTTATCAATATATAGCAATTGATAATGGGCTTTGAAAGAGTCTAAAACCAATATAACCCTCTCACTTGTCCTAAAATATCCTATACGCATCAGAAATAACTAAAAAAATAAAATAATTAAAAAATATATTCAACATGTACTAAAAATTCTAAATATAAAATAATTAAACAAGGTGTATCCGATACGTATGGAAAAGTAGTCAAGCTTGAATACATATCGGATACGAGTACGTAATGAATTTATTAGTATCCTTGCTTCTTAGGTATTTTCGGCTAAAAGCTTTTCTGTAAGTAAAAAAGGTACTTATTTTGAAAGTACTTTACTCCAATGTTGAAAAATGTAACTTATTTCAAATTTTGACTACTAAAAGAATCATTTCTTTTAAAACTTATTTACTTATATGTACACTTGTAAAAACTTCTTAAGCTTACACGGTTTTCAACATCACACTGCTTCAAGAGCAATGATCTTGAATCAGAAATTTCAATCTGCAACCATGGCTGAGAACTGTTTCATATCACCTGTTTTCTCATTTTTTTATGTATTGAACACTATCAAATAGATAAAATTTCTTCTTATAAACTTCAAAGAATTGCTAATACTATCAAAAACATAAACTCACAGTCTCACATCAACCGCTTCAACCCTTTCAGAGCCTAAGTTGTAGTTTTTAGACTTCGCTTGCAGATAAATTTAAGATGGCTCATGAAATTCGATTTGTTCCATGTTGTACCATGCATAAACTACAGTCCACACTCCACAACACATCATAAACGGCCTTATAATGGCAGCGATATGGGGACGTAACAATTTGACAACAAAAACTGAGAAAGGAACGAGCAATTTGACAACGAACAATTGAAAAATGAATGAGAAAGATAAAGGAAATCCAAGAAGAAGAAATTAAACAAAAGAAAATCAATTTATTCATATATTCGAAGGCATCTGTAAACCAAAACCTATTTCCCTTTATATAGAGAAGAAATTAAGGCAAGAGAAAAAGGAATGTAACAACTTGATAACGAATAATTGAAAAAGGAACAATAAAGAGAAAGGGGATCTAAGAAGAAGAAATTAGGACATTCAATAGTATGTGTAAACTAAAACCTAAGTTCCTTTATATAGAGAGAGGACTTTCAAACTAATTAAACTTCAGATCTAAACAAACTTGTAATAAAAAATAACATTGATAATATCGAACTCCTAACGTCTAAATCTATTAAAATCTAGATGAACTCAACTTCTACTTCTTTCAAATATTTCGGCTTCAGTAGACTTTGTAGCTGTTTCCTTGTTGCAATAAACAAAAACAAATATGAACAAACTAAAAGTCCCTAATAGAACTTGAACAGTGGGGTTCTGATAAGTGATAACTAACCAAATTATTCACAGATTTACTAATCATACTTTACAAAACAATCATAAACTCAAGAAAAAAATTCACACAAAAAGCATAGAACTTATTAACAAAATTGCTCTTCTTCTCTCCCAAATTGAAAACAACAGATGAATTGGCCAATTACAGACATTCATATATTCAAATGAAAAAATAATACATCCAAATATAGACCAACGAAAACTAAACAAAAATCCCAGTAATAGAAATACAAGGCTCAAAGAATCTTGCTAATTTGAAAATCAAATATAGAATTTCCAGTCAGAAAGAAAAATCCACAAAGTCCAAAAATAAATAAATTTTATCAGGTGAAGAAAAAGCATATTGCTCCGATAACCAATAGCAAGTCATATGGCATTTTTGGCTGTTCTTAAAAGTAAATATACTGCAAAAAAGTGACTTTTGAACACTACCAAACATTCTCAGCTGAAGCCTGAAAACAGATAGAGCACTGATAAAAACCAACCGAGAACTCCCACAGATAGAACAAGATTACCAAAAAATATATATATATATATATATCAACCGACAAAAGAAAAAACAGAAAATCAAACTGAACAGTAAAAGCTAAACGCAATTTTATTATTAAGAAAAGGGCATATTTCTAATGTTTAAAAAAAATCGATTCTTTAATGTAAAATTGAGGATTAACCAGAATTCTTACATGGGACATCTTTTCTGGGCGAAGGAGGAGCAGAACCGTAACACAAAATGGTTCGTCCTATCATAGAAAGGCTCGAAACCATCCCAACAAAGTAAAGAAATATAACCAATCCAAGAACCCAAGGCATCAACATAAACCCGATAAAAAAAGTCACCGATCCACACAGCATTAAAGACAAAGAAATCCCAAGAAGCAGAGATGCAAATCCAGCTGGCGTAATCTGCTGCATCGCCGGCTCACTCCTCGACGGAGGACGGCGGCGGGGTTGGATCTCATCGGAGAAATCAATCGGCGTCGGAGGTGACCGTATAATATTCAAAACCAAAGCTGATAACTCGTAGAAAATCTTGGACTGATGATCTTGTTGATGTCTTGATTGTCTTCTCATCATTTTTCCTTTTGCGGGCTGTCTAAGATCTTGAAAATAAAGTACTATACTACAGCAGTAATCCAAGAAACTTTGATATGGGCAAGAAATTTTTTTGCGGTAATCGAGGCAAGTGGATAAACTTCTTGATTAGGAATGGATATATAAATCGGTAGTTATCTACCTCCTTTTCGGGGCTTTCAATTTTTGTTGGAGTTCTTGTGTTTCGTGTGGAGATTAAGCAAGAGAAGCTTAGGGTTAGTCTTTTTCTTCCTCAGAATAAGAGGAGTGGATAAAGGAAAAAGTGCTTATAGATTTACGAAGAATCTTAGGGGGTTATTATTAAAGGTTGAAAGGCCTCCACCTGTCATATTCTGAGATTCGGTGAAAGAGTTAAATCACAGGTTATGCCTTTAAGAGTACAGGATGAAAGACTGCTTGTATACTTGCACCTACCCAAGGTCAAATCCATATTTCAAGATTCGAACCCTTGACGCGACAACCTCAAACAAAGTTGAAGGTTTTCCACCTTTCTCTTTTAGCACTTGGAGATGTGCCTTGGAGGCAGGGGATTATTATTAACTTCGACAAGGAGTCGAGGACTATTTGTTGAGAAGCACTATATGTACAGAAAATTTATTATCAGATATTTTATAGAGTACACATATGCGGATGGACCCCATTTTTTTAAACAATATTTAACTCGCATGATATCTTATAGAATACACACATGAGGATGGACCATTTTTTTAAACAATATTTAACTCACATGAGTCTGTAGGATTTCTGGTAAAATATTTTCTGTACATGCAGAATTTTTGCTGTTTATTTCTTCTTTGTTTGTTTTTTTTTTAAAAAAATCTTTTATTTTGTGTTCATGAATGATTTGATGTTGAGCGTGAAAATAGCGTGATAATTGTTCCTTCAAATAAAAAAGAAGGAACAAAGGTTGATTTCGATTATTATCGAAGTTTGTAAGAAAATTTAAAATAGTCATTGAAGTAATTTTATTATTATGCCTCTAACTATTTTTTTATATCGCTTCATTATTTTCAAAATATATTTTTTTAAAAAAAAATTCAACCACACATTCTTTTATAAAATAATATTACCGCACATTTTCTAAAAAA